>JAMPIV010000303.1:0-255977 GCA_024509875.1 Oreohelix idahoensis | reverse complement strand
TACAGAAGGTAATCGGATACGTCTTCGATAAACGTCAACGTCCCACAAGTAATGTGGTATAACTATCGTGTATAATTTTATTCCGGGTTATGACAAAAGGTATCTCAGTTATATAGTATGTGCATAACATACATTCCTATGCAGGGTAATTAAGCGAAAATAGATCACAGCTGAGTGATCATTTAAAATTCGAAGATTGGTTGTGTTTTGTGAGAGGGGTAGTTAAGGACTAATAAATTGAACTAAAAAAAAATCTTGGAAGCAATCTTCAATGAATTCAAAGCAGTACGGTGATATTGTCTTTTTCTAACCCAACTAAGCCCGGGACTCGGTGGTGTCGTATTTTAGTAGTAAACCAGTATTTAATAAAGTAGCGATCAAGGAAGTAGCTTTCTCCATGAGTGAAGTATTCCACGATTAGTGAAGTTATAAATGAGGGATGATGTAATAGTGTGGGTTATTGGTTGCGAGGATGGAATTACGAAAGTAATAACACATATAAGTGGATTAAAAAAATAATAATAAAATAAACAATAAAACAAATTCAAAAAAGCTAAAACCGGATGAAAAAAAAAGATGAGAGTAAATAAATGAAAAAAAAAAAATAAATATATCTAATGTTATATGAATGTTTAATTCGTACAGTAATATATTGAAACAACGATGAGACCGTTTTGTAAAAAAATAAATTCATTTAAAATTCGGACCATGTTGGGGAATGATTATTAATTCAAACTGGAAAGTCCCTACACGAAACGATTATCACGATAAACAGCAATAAAGAAGAAAAGAACAAATGATGAAAAGAACGGTATGAAGATGAGAATATATAAATAAAACTAGTTGAGAAATTTAGAATATAGGTTTGAAATAAATATTGAGGTAAATATGCTTAAAATTGAGGCCTCCCGAAAGGTAGCACAAGAAAAAGAAAAAATATCAATAGAATAAAAGGTCAAAAGATAAAACGAATCGTCTCCACACGGACATTACATATACAACCAAGTGAGAGAACTTCATAGATAGCGTCTATCAGGGTTGTTTTTTTTTGTGGGTTTGGTGTGTGTTTGGTTTGGGTGTTTTTGGTGGGTGTTTGTTGGTTTGGGGGGTTTTATTGGGGGGGGGTTGGGGGTTGGGGGGGGGGGGGTGGGGGGGGGTGGGTTTGTTGGGGTGGGTGGTTGTGGGTTGGTTGGGTTTTGGGGTTTTTTGGGGTGGGGGGTTTTGGGGTGGGTTGGGGTGGTGGTTTGTGTTTGGGGGTTGGGGTGGGGGTTTTTGGGTGTGTGGGGGGTTTGGGGGGGGGGGGGGGTGGGTTGGGGGTTTTGTGGGGTTTTTGGGGGGGGGGTGGGGGGGGGGGGTGTTTGGGGTTTTGGGGGGGTTTGGGTTTGGGGGTTTTGGGGGTGGTTTTTGGTGGGGGGGTTTGGTGGGGTGGTTGTTGGGTTTTGGGGGGGGGGGTTGGTGTGGGGTATGTGGGGGGGGTTGTGTTGTGGGGTTTTGGTTGTGGGTTGGGGGGGTGGGGGGGGGGTTGGGGGGTGGTTTTTTTGTTTGTGTTGTTTTTGGTTTTGGGTGTTTTGTTGGGGGGGGGGGTGGGGTTGTGTTTGTGGGGGGGGGGTTTTGGGGTTTGGTTGTGTGTTTTTTGGGGTTTGGTTTGGGTGGGGGGTTTTTTTGGGGGGGGGGTTTGTGGGGGGGTGGGGGGTTTGGGGTTGTGGGTTTAAGGAATGTTTTTGGGGGGGGTTGTGGTGTGGGGGGGGGGGGGGGGTTTGTTTTGGGGGTATATGTTGTGGGGGGTGGGGTTGGGGGTTGTTGGGGGGGGGGGTGGTGGTAGGGGGTGGAATAGTTGGTTGTTTTGGGGGGGGTTTTGGGGGTTGGGGGGGGGGGTTTGGGGGGGGTGGGTTTGGGGGGTGGGGGGGGGTTGGGGGGTTTTGGGGGTTTGTGGGGTTTGGGGGGGTGGTTTGTTTTGGTTTTGTTTTTTTGGGTTTTGTTTTGGGTGTGGGGGGGGTTTGGGGGGGGGTGTGGTTGGTGGGGGGTGTGGGGGGGGTGGGGGGGATGGGGGGGGGTTTGGGAATTTGGGGGGGTTATGGTGGGGTTGTGTTTTGGGTTGGGGTGGGGGTTGGGGGGGGGGGGGGTGGGGGGGGGGGGGGGGGGGGGGGGGGGGGGGGGGGGGGGGGGGGGTGGGGGGTGTGGGGGGGGGGGGGGGGGTGTGAAAGGGTGAAGGGGGGTGGGGGGTTGTTGTTTGGGGGGGGGGGGTGTGGTGTGGGGGGTGTGGGGGGGGTGGTGGGGGTGGGGTGGGGTTTTTTTGGGGTGAATGTTTTGGGGGTTTGTTGGGGGGGGGTTGTGGTTGTTTGGGGGGATGGGGGGGTTTTTGGTTGGGGGGGGGGGGGGGGTTGGGGGGGGGGGGGGGGGGGGGGGTGTGGTGGGGGGGTTTTTTTGTTTGGTGTGGGGGGTTTGGTGTTGGGTTTTTGTTTGGGGGGGGGGGGGGGGTGTGTTGTGGGGGGGGGGGTGGTTGGGTTGGGGTGTTGTTTTGGGGGTTTGGGTTTGGGGGGGGTGTTGGGGGGGGTGTTGGGTTGGGGGTTTTTGGGGGTTTTGGGTTGATGGGGGTTTTTGTGGGGGGTGGGGGGGGGGGGGGGGTTTTTGGTTTTTGGGTGTTGGGGGGGGGGGGGGGGGGTGGGGGGGGGTTTTGGGGGGGGGGTTGTGTTGAATGGTTTGGTGTTGTTTTGTTTTGGTGGTGTTGGGGGGTGGTTTTGGTTGGGGGGTTTTGTGTGGGGGGTGGTTTTGGGTTTGGGGGGGGGGTTGGGGGGTTTGGGGGGGGGGGGGGGGGGGGGTTTTAGGGGTTTTGGGGGGGGGTGGGGGGGGGGGGGTGTGATGGGGGGGGGGGGGTTGGGGGGGGTTGGGGTGGGGGGGGGGGGGGGGGGGGGGTAAATTTGGGGGGTGGGGTTTGGGTGGGTGGGGGGGGGGGGGGGTGGGGGGGTGGGGGGGGGGGGGTTTTTTTGGGGGGGGGTTTTGGGGGTGGGGTTTGGTTTTTTGGTGGGAATGGGGTTTTTGGGGGGATGGTTTTGAGTTGGGGTGGGGATTTGGTTATGGTGGGGTTGTTTTATGGGGGGTAGGGGGGGGGGGGGGTTGGGGGGGGGGGGGGGGTGTTTGGGGGGGGGGGGGGGGGGGGGGGGTTAGTGGTGGGGGGTTGGGTTTTTGGGGGGGGGGGGGGGTGTAGATTGGTGGGGGGGGGGGGGGGGGGGGATTGGGGGGGGGTTGGTTTAGATTGGTTTTTATTGGGGGGGTTGTTTTGTGTGGGGGGGGGGGGTTGTGGGGTGGTGGGGGGAGGGGGGTGGGGGGGGGGGGGGGGGGGGCGGAGGGGCGGGGGGGTGCGGGGGGGGTGGGGGGAGGGGGGGGGGGGGGGGGGTGGGGGGTGTGGTAAGGGGGGGGTTTTAAGGGTTTTTTGGGGGGGGGGGGGGGGGGGTGTGAAAGTTGGGGGGGGGGGGGGGGGGGGGGGGGGGGGGGGTGGGGTGGGGGGTAGGGGGAGGGGGGGGTTTATGTTGGGTGGGGGGGGTTAGGGGGATGGGGGGGGGGGGGGGGGGGGGGGGGGGGGGGGGGGGGGGGGGGGGGGGGGGCGGGGGGGGGGGGGGGGTGGGGGGGTGGGGGGGGGGGGGTGGGTGGGGGGGGGGGTGTGGGGGGGGGGGGGGGGGGGGGGGGGGGGGGGGGGGGGGGGGGGTGGGGGGGGGGGGGGGGGGGGGGGGGGGGAGGGCGTTGGGGGGGTGGGGGGGTTGTGTAGTAGGGGGGGGGGGGGGGGGGTAGGGGGGGGGGGGGGGGTGGGGGGGGGGGGGGGGGGGGGGTAGGGTGAATGGGGGGGGGGGGGGGGTGGTGGGGGTCGGCGGGGGGTGGGGGGGGGGGGGGGGGGGGGGGGGGGGGGGGTTGGGGGGTGGGGGGGGTTGGGGGGGGGGTGGGGGTTATGGGTGGGGGGGGGGGGGGGGGTTGGTGGGGGGGGGGGGGGGGGGGGGTGGGGGGGGGTTGGTTTGGGTTTGTGGTGGGGGGGGGTTGGGTTGTTGGTTGGGTTTGGGGGGGGGGGGGGGGGGGGGGAGGGGGGGGGGGGGGGTTTGGGGGGGGGGGTTGGGGGGGTGGTGGGTTTAATTTTGGTTTGGGGGGGGGGGTTTGGTTGGGTTTGGGGGGTGGGGTTTGGTTGGTTGTGTATTGTTATTTGGTTGGGGGGGTGGGTTGGGGGGGGGGGGGTTGGTTTAGTTGTGGAGGTTAAATTGGGGGGTGTTGGGGGGGTGGGGAAGGGGTTTTGGGGGGGGGTTTTGTTAGGGTGGGGTGGGGGTTTTGTGTTGGGGTTGGGGGGGGGGTGGGGGGGGGGGTGGGTGTGTGGGGGGATAGGGGGGGGGGGGGGGGGGGGGGGTGGGGGGGGGTTGGGTTGGGTGGGGATTGGTTTAGGGGGGGGGGGTGGGGGGGTTTTTAGGGGGGGGGGGGGGGGTGGTTGGGGGGGGGGGGGGTGGTAGTTGGGTGGGTTGGTTGGGGGGGGGGGGATGGGGGGGGGGGGGGGGTGGGGGTTGGGTTGAGAGAAAATAAGGGGGGGGGGTTGGGGGGTTGGTGGGGGGGTGGGGGGGGTGGGGTTTTGGGGGGGGGGGGTTGGGGGGGGGGGGGTGGGGGTTGGGGGGGGGGGGTTTTGGGTTTGGGGGGGGGTTGGGGGGGGGTGGGGGGGTTTTTTGTTGGGGGGTTTTGGGTGTTGGGGGTTGTATGGGGGGGGGGTGGGGGGGGGGGGGGGGGGGGGGTGTGTTGGGGGGAATTAAAGTGTTGTTTGGGGGGGGGGTGGTGGGGGGGGGATGGGGGGTGGGGGGGGGGGGGGTGGGGGTGGGGGTTTAGGGGGGGTTTGTGGGGTGGATTGGGGTAGGGGGGGTTAGGGTGGGGGGTGGGGGTTGGGTGGGGGGGGGGGGGGGTGGTTGGGGTGGTTTGGGTGGAGGGGGTGGGGGGGGATTGGGGGGGGGGTTGGGGGGGGGGGTGGGGGGGGGGGGGGGGGGGGGGTGGGGGGTTGGGGGGGGGGGGGGGGGTGGGGGTGGTTTTGGGGGGGGTGTTGGGGCAAGGGGGGGGGTGTTTATGGGAGGGGGGGGTTGGGGGTTATGGGGGGTGTTGTGGGGGGTAGGGTGGGGGGGGGGTGGGGGGTTGGTTTGGGTTATGGTTTTTTACTGGGGGGGGGGTGGGGGGGGGGGTGGGGGGTTGTTTTGTGGGTTGGGGGGGTATGTTTTTGTGTGGTTTTTTGGGGGGGCAGGGGTGTGTTTTGGGGGGGTTTGTTTGGGGGGTATATACAAATGTTTTTGGGTTATTTATGGTTGGGGGGGGGGGGGGGAGTTTGTTGTTTTTTGGGTGTGTGTTGTTTTGTGGTTTGGGGTGTTGTTTGGTGTTTTTGGTGGGGGGGGGGGGTAATTAATCTAAAAATGTGTTGGTTTATAGGTTAGGGGGGGGAGTGTTTTGGGGGGGGGGGGGGGGGGATTTCGTTGGGGGGGTGGGTTTTGGTGATGTAGGTTAAGGGACTAGGGAGAGTATTGGGGGTAAGATGGGGGATAAAAACCCCCCGTTTTATTGGGAGAAGTATTTTAAGGGGGGGTGTTTTAGGGGTCAAGTCGGGGTATTGGTTGGGTGGTTAAGCGGGGGGGTGGGGTGGGTGGCGGGTGGGGGTTGGGTGGGGGTTTTTGGGGGGGGGGGGGGGTGGGTGGGTTGTGTACTGATGGGGTGGGGGGGGGGGGTTTGTTTGGGTGCGGGGGGGGTTTGGGGGGGGTGGGGGGTTGGGGGGGGATTACGGTATTTTTTGTGGGGGGAAGGGGGGGTTTTTGGGGGGTTATTTTTTTTTTTATTTATTTGGGATGGTGACATTGGGGGGTGGGGGGGTGGTGGGGGGTTTTGGGACGGGGTGGGGGGGTTTTGGGGGGGGTGTGTAGGGGTTGGGGGGGGTTTGGGTTTTGGGGGTGAATTTTTAAAGTTACTATTTTTTTGGTTGGGGGGGGTGGGTGGGGGGGGATTGGGTGGTGTGTAGGGGGGGGGGTGTGGGGGGTGTGGTAGGGGTATGGGGGGGGGGGGGGGGGATTGGTAAAAATGGGGGGTGGGTTTATGGGGGGGGAGGGTTGGGGTGGGGGTTTTATGGGTGGTGGTGTTGGGGGGGGGGGGGGGTGGGTGGGGGGGGGTACGGGGGGTGGGGTGGGGGGGTTTGGGTGGGTTGAAAACCGGTTGTTTGGGGGTGGGTGGAGGTGGGTTGATGGGTCAGGTTGTTTGATGGTTCAAACATAGGGGGGGGTTGGGTGGGTTAGGGATAAAACCCTGGGGGTATTGGGGGGGGATGGTGGGGTTGGTAGGGGGGTTTTGTGGGTTTGGTTATTGGGGGTGGGGGGGGTGCTGGGTTTTTTGTTGGTTTAGGTTAATTGGTTTTTCTCCAGGTCATGTGTAAAAATGGCGGGGGGGGTGGTTGTGGTTGTATGGGTGGGTTTTGATATGGGGATGGGTGTGGTAGGAGTGGTTTATTTTTTGGTTTTGATTGAGGGGGACTGGGGCTATTATCCCTGTTTCCGTAGGTAGTTTGGTTGAGATACCGGTTTTTTTTTTTTGGGGTTGGTTAGGTTTTTGGGTGGTGGTGTTGGCCAATTGGTTTTGGGGGTTGGAGGTGGGAAACATGGGTAGTCTGAAGGGGGGGGGAGGTGGGTGTGTGGTGTGTGTTTGTGTTTGTTCCTGGTTGGGGGAGGGGGGGTACCTTACAATGGGGTGTTTTGGACTTGGTGGGGTGGTGGATATTTTGGGTTGGTGGGTCATTTGGGGGAGGTGTTCGTGGGCAGTTTGGAAGGTGGGGTGGGTTGGTGTTGGTATTCTTGGGGTTGTTTGTCGGTGGGTTGTGCTGGTGGTTAGTATTGTTGTGAGGGGGTTGTGGGGGGTTGGTGATTTTCTATCTTTATTTGTTGGGGTGGGGCCATGGGTTTGTTACCACAGGGAGAGCCAAGTTTGGGGGGGGCATTGAGGTTTTGATCCAGTTGAAATCATGTAATCAAATTGGGTTTTTGGGGGGGTTTGATGTGTCTGTTTATGGGTTTTTTTGGTTTTGGGTCAGGGGCCATAGGGTTTTTGAACACAGGACATATTTAGGTTGTTTGGTCTCTATCGATGCTGTTGTGATTCTTGGGTTAATTGGTTTACTGTGTGATATTTTGTTGTGTACTTTCTCAAATGCTTCTTTCAGTGTGTTGAATTGTTCTTGGGCAATAAAAGCTATGTTAGTTATATCTTGTTTGTCTGTAATTTTCAGTGTTTGTGTAATGATTGCTCTTGTAAGATCTTTATAAACTTTTTGTGTGAGGTATCTGTGGCAGTGATTCCCTATAAATGCTCTGCTATTATAAGCCTGTTGTATGATTTTGTGTTTGGCTAGTACCTTGTCCATGTGTGAGCAAACTGGACCAGACCTAGTACACAGATCTTGAAACTGAAGTTTGGCCAGCGCATCTTGTGCATTTTCAAGTTTAACTTTAAAATTATCTGTTTCTTCCTTATCCTCACAAAGTTCAATACCTACCTGAAAAATTCAATTTTAGCTCCTAATTCTTCTGCCTATTTCCAGTTCCTACTAAATCTCTTCAAGTTCTTAAAAGTACTAATGTTTGCATGTATCTCTTGCGAATTCTCAAATATCTTTGCGTCTATTGTATCAGATAGCTGTTATAGAAGTCTGTGGTGTTTCAAAACAATGCCTAATAGAATATGAAGGTAAGGAGGAGCTACATTTTCAATTTCAAGAGGTCTCTAACATTGGTTTGTGTAAACAATTATGGTAATGTGCCACTTGCCTTTTATTTCCCTTTTCCCATTTTTCATATATCTATTTGTAATCTCTTATCAACATGGCCAAACTTCTTGGTTTGCAAGTTGTATGCTCTCTGGAATGTCTTTGATGAAAATGTTTTGGTTGGGGGTCTGGAGCTCAAGGAATAATGTCATTATGTCTGTGGTGTCTCCAGCAAAACAAGGGTTTAATAATCCCCGAATAAGAAAACAACAACTTGTTTACCATCCCACTCCTAAATATTTTAGTGACTCTATTGAGCTTTTTCATGCCATTCATAAATATTTCTAAATTATCATATGTAATCTCTGACTCTAGGCCATTTTTATGATAAAAAGGATGGTATTAGATTTAGAATTTGGTTTCTCTAAATTTACTACCTGCATTGTAACTTTGAATGAAAGAAGATATACAAACAGTTACTTAGAATTCGCTTGCAGCCGTCATGTGCACAGGATTGTCTGTCTACCAAGAACACCAATGGAACAGTCCTCATCTCACACACAATTAAAAAAAACAATTCATATTATAAATAGAAGATTAACAAGACTTGAAAGATAGATCAAATTATGTGGAAGTAATCTATTTTTCCTATAGCCTTTCTACATGTTTTCTTCTGACGCTTATATATACGTAGACTAAATAAAATAATGCATTATAAAATGAATTGAAAATGCAAAAACAGATGGTGCTTTAGACAAAAAGTTATTTTTTTACTACCTTATTTAAGATTTGGTGGTATCAATATGCGTTTAAGGGATTTAAATGCTATAAAATCTGTGTGACAATATGCTTGTTTCTTGTAATGCCACACTCACAAAACTGAGTACCACACATTCTCAAGATATGAAACCAAAAAAAAAGTATGTGGAAATAATCTTTAGCTTCCCCTTATTTACAGAGAAGTCTTTATAATTATAAACTCAAACGAATGGGCCGATTTTTAGATATTAAATTAATAAAAAGATTACTTATTTTATGAATTTCCTTAAATGATGACGCTGTTTTCAAAAGTCTGTAACTCCGTCAAAACTAATTTCAAACAAATAAAAATGCAATCAAAAATAGAACACAGAACAAAGTTATAGTACACAAAAGAATTTTAGCGCTGTGTTTATCCAGAACGAGTGTGTAATGATTTATATTTTACTGATTTTACTCACACATCAGCTGATTTTCCCCGCCAAAAACTTAAATAGTCTTTTACGGTGCACACAAAATTTTATACCCGGTGTCAGAATTCCGGTCACCGAAACTAAAAGAGCGCTCTGGTATAGGGCACAAACTGCCGTGATAGGGCACAAACAGCCGTGAGAAGAGCAGTTTGGTTTTAGACAGAACAGCGGAACAAGAGAGGCAATATTTTGCCTAAGAATATTAGCAGAAAAATATACAGAGGTCCAAAAAAGTATGTACGAGGTGTGTTCAAATGAAACTCGTCCCAGTGGCTTTATAACAAATATATGTAAGGTACATCAGCAGGAGTAGTAGAATTAAATACAGCAATTGTTATGAAGCAAGTACTCACTGGGGTCCTTTAGAAATAGTCACCACAGGCATTCAGACACGCATCCCACTGCTTGGGTAGACGGCGGATGCCGTCCGAGAAAAATGACTTTGGTTGCTTATTGAACCATTTGGTCACCGAGGCCCTGGCGTTTGCATCGGAGTCGAATCGTTGTCCTTTAGAGATTTTTTTAAGGGTCCGAACAAATGAAAGTCACATGGTGACAGATCGGGGCTGTAGGCTGGGTGTGGCAGAACTTCCCACCTTTTCCTTGCTAACGCTTCCTGCACAATGTTCGCAACATGTGGACGAGCATTGTCGTGCAACAGAATCACACCACGCGAAAGCATGCCGGGTCGTTTATTCTTGTATGCAGGTTGTCTAGTGTGTCTTTGTAGCGGATGGCATTGATGTTCACCCCAGGCTCTTTAAAGTCTACCAATAGAAGCCCTTCATGGTCAAAAAATTCGGTCATCGTAACCTTACCGGCGGAAATCTGTGACTTGAATTTTTTGGACGGATTCCTTATCACACCGGCCATTATTTTAACGGTCTGCAGCACAACCAATGAATACTAGGAGAATGAACACTTACACACTTGTACATTCGTATGTGCTTATTACGTCAGATGTGACGTCATCATGCTCCTCCTACGAATGTCCACTTGGCGCAGCACGGTCGGGTTTCATTTGAACACGCCTCGTACATGTGCTTCATTGACTATAAGAAGGCTTTTGACAGAGTCCATCATGAGAAAATAATTGAATGCCTCAAAGACATAGGTATTGATGGGAAAGACATAAGAATACTCAGTAACCTTTATTGGGAGCAAACTGCAACAGTAAGATCTGGGTGGAATTATTCACCATACATAGACGTAAAAAGAGGTGTCAGACAAGGTTGTGTGCTGTCCCCCTGCCTATTTAATCTATACACTGAAAAAATGTTCAAACAGATAAAGGAAATGCCAGGACTGAACATCAGTGGAAGGTCAAAAAACAACCTTAGATATGCAGATGATACCGTGTTGTTTGCTGAAAGTGAACAGGATTTACAAGAACTAGTGAAGCAAGTAAACAGTATAAGTCATGAATATGGATTGGACATTAACATTGAGAAAACAAGAACTTTGATAATTAGCAAAATGAACGATAAGCCCACATTAAAGATAAGCATAAATGGGAAAATCCTGGAACAAGTCAAGAGCTACTTATATCTTGGTCATATAATAACAGAAGATGGCAGATGTGAAACAGAAATCAAGAAGAGAATAGGAATGGCCAAAGCTACATTCAACAACATGAAACATATACTGACATCTAAACAGTCAACTCACAAATTAAAACTGAAAATCATAAAATGTTATATATATTCTGCACTAATGTATGGTGTATAAACATGGACATTGAATAAGCAATTGGAAGAACGAATTGAGACTCTTGAGATATGAATGTATAGAAGAATGGGGCGCATCTCATGGAAAGAGAAGAAAACAAATAAGGAGGTCCTACAAAATCTAGGTATGAAAAGAGAACTAATGAGGGAGATCAAAGTTAGGCAGCTAAAATACTTTGGCCACATAAAAAGACATAACACCTTGCAGAAGACCATAATAGTTGAAGGCAAACATGCAAGGGGAAGACAGCGCTATAAGTGGGAAGATAACATCAAGAGATGGACAGGAAAGAGTCTATCAGAGTGCACCACCAAGACAAGAGACATAAGACGTTGGAGATCCATTACAGCCAACCTTCGTTGTGGAGATGGCAGCTGATGATGATGAGTCTTCTCTGACCTGTTAGTTCCATTAAAGGGAATGTTTGGCTATACTAGTTGTTTCCTACAGCCTGAGGTGTATATCCTAGCTGTCTCCATTTTGCGACTTTTACTTGCTTTTGTATTTGGATTCAATAATAAAGTACTTTTTAGACTGCACTTACTGTCAATCTGTCGCAAGCTATAGCCAAGCACAACTGTTCCCCTGTGCTCTAAAACTCTATGGTAGGTATTTGAATAGGCAGAGTTCCCATCCACTTCTAACTTTACTTTGCTGAAAAAGAGAATAAAAATGAATAGCATATTACATTTCAAACAATTCCTTAGTCTGTTATGTCAGACATTTTCAGATATCTTTTCTGATAAGGACGAAGAAAAGGAAGAAAGTAGAAGAAGTGGAAGAAGGAAGAAAATTTAGGTGGATGGTCAAAATCTGAGAAACTTCAGAATGATACAGAACAATAATCACGGACATGGAACTTCCAATAAAAGTGGATATGGAAAGCCATAGATGTTGATAACAAACATAAAAACAAGAAAAAGGAATGAGGGGGTAGAGAAAAAGGTATAAAAAGAGATACAATTTCCTGTGGCAGTATACGACTACTGCTTTCTTGGGTATGTCGTAAGAGATGACAAATATGAGATTGTTCATGGGACTGGTGCACCAGTTATCACTATTGATAACTTTGAATTGGCATTGGTGCACCACTTCACATACCTGGCGGGGGGTCTACCATAAACGAAAAACTCTCTCTGGACACAAAAATTGACCGCCGCATTAGCAAAGCTCCAGCCACCTTTGCCCACCTCACAATGCGTGTTTGAGGAAACTCAAAACTCACAACGAATACCAAAGCTGTGATAAATAACACCTGCATCACCAGCACACTTCTGTATGGCAGCAAGACATGGACAACCTATGCTAAGCAAGAAAGAAGGTTCAATATCTTCCATATATGGTGTCTATGCCACATCCTCTGTATTTCATGGAAGGACAAAGTGATGCTGGCCTTCACAGCATGTATACGCTTAGACAGCACAGACTACGCTGGCTTGGCCATGTCCGCCATATGAAAAATGGTCGCATCCAAAAAGATATCTTCTACAGACAATTGGCAGATGGCAAAAGAACAGTTGGGCAACTGCAGCTGAGGTTCAAAGATGTGAGCAAGAGAGACATGAGGGCACTGGACATAAATCCAACAACCTGGGAGGATGAAGCTGCCACCCGTACCAAGTGGTGATGCTCTCTATGGCACCACGTCAGATTGGGCAAAAAGAAGCTCTCACTGCAAGCAGAAGAGAGGAGAAAATGTCAAAAGGAACACCAGGAAAATAAGCAGCTGAGGGCTGTCACCTCAGGGGCGCATTCCCATAGTCAGTTATGACTGAAGGGGCTTTTAATGTGGCTGGTAACATCATCATGTAAAACAAATCACTACAGGGGCAAGAGCACATAAATGCTTTAGCGCAGGCTCACTCCAAGGAGCCAGAAGAAAAACTTTGATGGGACAACTATTCTCAAACTTCTGTGCTTCAAATCAACTGGCTATAGGAGGAAGCATGTTTCCACATAAGAGAATACACAAGGCAACATTGATATCACCAGACCATAGAACAGAAAATCAGATTGATCATATATGCATAAACAAGAAGTTTAGATCATCATTGCCAGATGTAAAGGTATATAGAGGAGCAGATATGGCATCAGATCACCACCTTCTGATAGCCAAAGTAAAAATAAAACTCAAGAGATATGCAACAATGCAAAATTATAGACAACAATTTAATGTAGGACATCTAAGAAATCAAGAAACAAGAGACAAATTTGTGGTCACAATATCCAACAAATTCCAAGTGCTCCAACAGCTGGAAGATGCAGAGAATACAGAAGACTATTGGCAGCAAATCAAAACAGTATGGAATGAGACATGTGAAGAAATACTGGGGAAAAGGGAACGACAACAAAAAGCATGGATAACAACAGAAACCATCAATAAGATAAAAGACAGGAAAAACAAGAAAGCAGAGTTAAACACAAGCAAAACCAGAAGTTCCAAAGCCAAGGCTCAAGAAGTGTACACAGAAGCAAACAAAGAAGTATCAAAAGAGACAAGAGGAAGTATATTGAGGAGTTGGCAAGAGAGGCAGAAGATGCTGCAGCCAAAGGGAATATGAGAGAACTGTATAGCAGTACAAAGAAGCTAACGGGGAAATACAAGCATACAAGTTGCTTCATAAAAGACAAGAATGGGAAACTGCTCAGTAGAGGTGGGCAAATTGACACACTCAACTGTTTCGAAACAGTTAGCGCAGTGATTTAAACTGTTTCGAAACAGTGAGTCGACACAACGACACAACGACACAATTGCCCGTATCGTTGTTGTTGTTGATTTCGTCTACTATAATGCTGTAATACCCTGTTCAACCTGAAAGTTGGTTATAATTTGGGTATATTGTGTGTTATTGCCCGTATCGGGGAGAAAGAAGTCTCTTATAGACAGTACCGGCGCGGGTATACATGAACTGTGTGAGACACTTTCCTCTGTTTTTACTGTCGTGTGTGAAAATCTATGGCGTTTCGTGTGACCACAATTCAATATTTTTACACAAGTCTTCATTATGATGTAATAAAACGTAGATATGATGATAGCTGCAGTATATGGGAAAAATAATAAAAAAAAACAACAATAATAATAACAGTAATAATAACACATGATATCAAACTAGAGTAAGCTAGATTTGGTAGACAATGATTCAAATCCACACCGAGTACACATATCAGCAGAGCTAATAAAGTGTATATTACATTTATACGAACACACTGACACTTTCAACTTTAACATATCGCCTAAAACATTGACAACTGCAACACTGACACAATTTCCAGTGTCTATAACTTCTCAGCAAAAATAATATCACTTGTAAAATCAAGTCATCATAACACATCCCTGAAAAAATATGACATGTTTGATATTCCATACTAATGTTCCGAACGGTTGATTCAAATTTTACATAGGCTCAGACAGTGTGTCGCTGCAAAACAGCGAGGCAGACGAAAGAAACAAGCAGGAAGTGTCGAATCGCTCGCTGTTTCGAAGCATTGTTTCGACACATACCGTCATACACACACTAGCCATCTCTCTTAGTGCCTAGTCGATACTTGAAGTTGACGACCCCCGTGAATAATAAAATACCAGAACACACGTTTACATTTTACTTTGTTGTCTTTGATCTTTACCACAATAACCCAAACAGGGCTTCCTCCCCGCCATAAATGAAGATTAAATGAGGTAGAAACACAAGTTTTAAACACGTATTTTATGTATAAACAAAACAGCGTTTTCTTACGAGAGCGCCTGAAGTCAGGAATCAAGAGTACCGTAACATGCGTATAATTAGCGCTTGGATGAAAAAGAACTATGGAACTGTTTTCGAAAAAAAAAAACAGCAGACTACAAGTAAATTAACTTTTTTTTGAAAAAATGAGGACCATGAGTCCGTGGACACCTTAGTATGCAGATTTACTTATTCTCGTTAGTACAAATCTATGGTATTTCGTGTGACCACTGTTAAGAATTTACACAGTCGTTTTCATTATGATGATATGCAAGGGGAAACATGCTGACAGCTGCAGTAAAAAGTGAAAAAACTTATAATAATAACAGTAATAATGACACATTATATAAAACTAGAATAGGTACAGTCAGCGACAATGATTCAACTCAAACCGAGCAGACACCTAATAGTAGTAAGCCTCTTTCAGTCTCTGAGGAATTTATTAAAAAAAAATTATGACTTGTTGATTTTCCATACTAGTCTATGAACGCCATATGTAGCGCACGCTTGACACATGAGACAATGATACAGTGTGGCCTTTTGCAAAACAGCGAAGCAGACCGGGAACTGAAAGCTGCTGTGCGAAGCAGGCTATGTGTCGAATCTGCGTGAGACAATGTGTCTCTGCAAATACAGACAGGGGACGTGTGACACTGTTTCGACACCGCAAAAATCTGCGCATCGAATCGTTCGGGTACGACGCAGTTTCGACACATTGTTTCGACACATAAACACAGTAGCCATCTCTACTGCTCAGCAATATACAAGAGCAAATGAAGAGGTGGACAGAATATTTTGAGGACCTTCTCAATAGACCAGCTCCACATAACCCCCTGGACATCCAGCCAGCAGAAGAAGAGCTACAAATTAACGGTGAAAGACCAACGAAGGAAGAAATAAAGAAAGCCATAAAGCTTCTAAGAGATGGAAAAGCGTCTGGACCTGATGGCATTCCAGCAGAGGCCATCAAAGCAGATATCGACACGGCTACAGAGATGTCATATAAATTACTTGGTAAAGTCTGGGAAAAGGAAGAGATACCAGCAGAATGGAAGGAAGGATATCTGGTTAAGTTGCCTAAGAAGGGAAATTTACAAGAGTGCACAAATTATAGAGGAATAATGTTACTTTCAGTGCCAGGAAAAGTATTAAACAGGATTATCCTTGAAAGATTAAGAGTCCATAGACAAGAAACTGAGAGATGAACAAGCAGGTTTTCGACAAAACAGATCCTGTACAGACCAGATAGCCACTTTGAGAATAATAGTTGAACAAAGTCTGGAATGGAATTCACCACTATACATTGGATTTGTGGACTACGAAAAGGCATTTGGCAGTGTAGACAGAGAATCACTTTGGAAATTGATGAGGCATTATGGAGTTCCCCTGAAGATCATTAATTTAATAAAGAAAACATATGAAGACATGACATGCAGAGTTCTTCATGAAGGACAGCTTACAGAACCGTTTGGGATAAGAACAGGAGTGCGACAGGGATGCCTCTTGTCTCCATTTCTTTTCTTACTAGCAATAGACTGGGTTACAAGAACATCGACAACACACAACAGAAATGGAATCCAGTGGACTCTGACTAAGCAGTTGGATGATCTGGATTTTGCTGATGACTTAGCTCTTCTGTCCCATAACCGTAATCAGATGCAGGACAAATTGAAAACACTCGATGAGAGGTCACAGCAATTGGGTCTGAAAATACACAGGGAAAAGACAAAGATAATGAGAATAAATGCAGGTAATGATAACAGGGTTGAACTTGAAGAAGCACCAATACAAGATGTAGAATCATACACATATCTTGGAAGCTATATAGACAAAGTTGGAGGGACAGACAGTGATATCAAAATAAGAATACAAAAAGCAAGAGGAGCTTTCATTGCATTGGGAAATATATGGAGATCATGAGAAATCGGATCCAACACGAAAATAAGAATCTTCAACTCAAATGTGAAGTCAGTCCTATTGTATGGCTCTGAGACATGGAGAACAACAAAGACAACTACCAAAAAGCTACAGACTTTCATAAATGGGTGCTTGCGTAGAATAGAGAGATTAAAATGGTATGACAAGGTTACCAACGTGGAACTGATAACAAGAACTAGACAAGTGCCAGTGGAACAAGAGATGAGAAGAAGACGATGGCGATGGATAGGACACACACTGAGGAAACCTGTTGATAGCATTACAAGGCAGTCCTTGTTCTGGAATCCCCAGGGCAAGAGAAGCAGAGGTAGACCAAGAAGCACATGGAGAAGAGAGCTGGAAACAGAGGTGAAAATGATGAGGAGAACGTGGAAAGAACTTGAGATGATGGCACTTGGCATGTGTTTGTTGAAGGCCTATGCTCCTTTGGGAGTGGAGGGTTATGAATGAATGAATGAACCGCACTTTTAAATGTCAACCGGAGAAGGCTAGTTCTAACACTGTATGCCTTAAAAACTCCTTCTCTTTTCCCCCTCCGTTAACTAAAGATCAACAACATTATCCCCTGTGATATACTGGTAGATCGTAGTTGACTGGAAGTTGACACTTGTTCTAAACTGTTGTTCATCAAGCTCTTGTTTGGTTTTTGTATGTCCTGCCTGTCTTGAATTCAGATACACTCTACTTCCAAACAGTTTACTAGAGCAAAATGCCCAACCTAATTATATAGCATAAGAATATTTTGTTTTAACTGAAAAAACATCAATTAAAAACGCCTGAGTTACCTATTAATCAAGAAAAAAACTCTATTATATCATGTACTAAAACCATCAGCTAACAACTGTAGGCACTGTGATGTATTCATGGGTTGAGGGTTTCTCTAGAATGAAGGCATGAACTGGGCGACTGCCAGGCCTTTCCGTGATCCACAGACTTGAAATAAGGTAAATAAAGAAATATGAAACAAATGCAAAAACTTTATAAAATCATTTTCAAAATGAATTCATATAATAATGATTAAAATAAGTCTTGAATAAGGGCACAGCAACATCCTGAATATGCTGATTAGAAACAATGGCATAAGAGTCTCTTCCATTACGGAAACCAATTTCAGTTCTTCAATTTCTGTTTAAACAATAAGGGTTTCTTAGCTTTTTCCCTCCACTAACGCCCAGGAAGTCTACAAAGAGGTCCCAAATAAAGCTTACTTTCAAATCTGATGTAATACTTTGTTGTATGAATATGTAACTAATCAGCTTCTTACGTATATGCATTCAATTAGCCCCATTAGCACAGTTTAATATGTTTGTCCCATGTAGTTCCTGGGGTGGTGGGGGTGGGGGTCTCTGAGGAGACAAAAACGGATAGGGAATAGGAATTGTTGACTCAGGATGTCGTAGAAGTGACGAATGTCCGTAGAAGTGGACGGATGGTCATAGAAGTTACGAATGTAGTTAGAAGTGATGAATGTTCGTAGAAGTGACGAATAAGAAGCTGCGCACAGGGCTTGCAACCTCATTATGTAAAACAAATTGCTACAGAAACCAGACATTTAAGAGTATGTGCTTTGGTGTAGTCTTCCTCAAGTGGGCCATCTGGAATAGTGGCCCCCTGCTACATAAGAAGTGAAAATGGAGATGATGATAATGATTATGATAGCAACAATTTTGCTTTCCAAAATGTTGAGAAACACTGCTCCAAGGCTACTTAATTCATGATAACCAAGTCAGGTTTTAAAATATTTTATTTTTTGGAACTGATGTCACTCAATTTTGATTACACAGCAGAATAAATCACGTCTTTAAAACAGACTTATAAGAAAAACAAAATAAGGCACAAAAGAAAGACCCAGCAGCAAGGAATAAAGAAAACAAATGTTTACCTCCAAGCTACCAAAATCAAATCCTGCACCAGATTCTTTCTTTGAAATGACCTCCACAAACATTATAATGGCCGTGTTTTGAAAAGTTCGAATCTTGAATTCAACACTGAGATTCTGTTCTCGTCCATCACCAGACCAGCGCAACATTGATGACGACCTGCAGATAAAAGATTAAACTTTAGTTCTTGTAAATGTTATCTGCCATAGCAACTATTGCAACAACGTACATGAAGTGTTTTGGTGCAAGCAGGCCAAATACAGTGAAGGCTTCATGTTCTTTACGAGCATAAAAGGAGAATAATTTTCAATGCAAGATCATTATAAAGACTAAATAAAGTTATAAACTTACAAATATTTATGCACAAAACTAACTTCTAGTGTTAAAGTAAGTTTGAAATATACGTACCAAATGCAGTTTCTGCAAGCACTAAATGTACAGGGTGTTTATAAAGTCGCTGTGCAGTGAAATTTACGCCCGGGCGAGACTACGTCACCAGAAATGTGGTTTTCAATTGGGGCTTGTTGTGTAATGCTGCACACGGGATTGTGGAACACAGCATTGGAACACAGAATATTATGACGTAAATTTGCATCATTCGTGAAGTAATTTCTAAAATATTTTTCAAATTCACTGCACAGCGACTTTATAAACACCCTGTTTATACCAAATGTATGTTTGAGATCTATGTAAAACATTGTATGCACCAAACGAGCAAGCAAGCATCATGTACTGAATCCGCCGTCTGCTGCCCGGTGCAGTCCCCAGGGATCCTCTGAAGAGACAAAGAAAGAACAGGACTCCTGCTCCCTCAGGCTTGTTGTGTGAGGTTGTGCATGAGGCTGGCAACCTCATCATGAAAAACAAATCGCCACAGAAACCAATGCTGCAAGAGCATGTGACTACTTGGTGAGGTCTCCCTACAAGATCATGTGACTACTTGGTGAGGTCTCCCTACAAGATCATGTGACTACTTGGTGAGGTCTCCCTACAAGAGAACCAGCTGCAATGGTGGCTCCATGCTCTGTAAGGAGCGTAAAGGAATAAGCAGTAGTCCTATTCTTTCTGGGAGCCCCGGTAGCGCAGTGGTTAGTGTATTGGCTTCCTAGCTCGGTGGTCCATGGTTCGATCCCCAATTAAGATGGGATTTTTTAGACCACAAACGGCTCCGGGGTAAACCCAGCCTCATGACCTGGGTACCAGAGCAGCTCTGGAAAGGTTAAGGCGGCCGGCGTGATGCTGACCACATCACCCCTAGTGTGCCGATGGTCAAGAAAATACGGGCCTAACACCGTATTCCCAATATGCCCCAATAGGCGTGTAACGAGATCCCTGTTCTTTCTATGTCTCTTCAGAGACCCCAGAGCTACACTGGGCTACTAAATATATACTATACCAAATAGTAAATATTTACTATACGAAATCTCTTATCTTCCCTTTCAGTCATTTCTGACTGTAGGAGCGTACCCCCCGAAACAACTTTCAGTGGCACTAGGTTGGGCACTCGGATAAAGAGGTCAAGCTGTTGCCCATGCAGCATGACCCTGCTGGCATAGTCAGAGGAACGGGCAGGCCGTTACAGTCTGACACCAGTAGCAACGACCTGTCATCAGTAGCTATTGCAGCTGGAATTACCGCAGCTGCTGGCACCAGACTTGCCCTCCAATAGATCTGTTAAAGAGTTTAAAGTGTATTCATTCCAATTACGGGGCCTCAAAAGAGTCCCGTATTGTTATTTTTAGTTAAAGTGTACTCATTCCAATTGCGGGTACCGGGCCTCAAAAGAGTCCCGTATTATTTTTCGTCACTACCTCCCAGTGCCGGGAGTGGGTATGTTGCGCGTCTGCTGCCTTCCTTGGATGTGGTAGCTGTTTCTCATGTCCCCTCTCCGGAATCGAACCCTTTGCCCTTATATCTACTAAATATATACTATACCATATATATCTACTAAATATTTACTTTACTAAATATATCTACTAAATATATACTATACCAAATATATCTACTAAATATTTACTTTACCAAATATATCTACTAAATATATACTATACCAAATATATCTACTAAATATATACTATACCAAATATATCTACTAAATATTTACTATACCAAATATATCTACTAAATATATACTATACCAAATACATCTACTAAATATATACTGTATCAAATATATCTACTAAATATGTACTATATCAAATATATCTACTAAATATATACTATACCAAATATATCTACTAAATATATATACTGTACCAAACATACCTACTAAATATATACTGTATCAAATATATCTACTAAATAAATACTGTACCAAATACTGTACCAAATATATCGACTAAATACTGTACCAAATATATCTACTAAATATATTCTGTACCAAATATATCTACTAAATATATACTGTACAAAGTATATCTACTAAAACATAGGTGGCAACCTATTTTTTTTCAAATTAACCAGAGTTGTTGTAAATGAAAAGAGAAATTCACCACACCACGTATAAACTGAAAAATGTATTTTAAATATATACCTAGGGAATGATATTGGCACCTCTGACACCTTCTCACAACCATAATTTGGACTGTTGCCACCACTGTAAGAACACCTACTGTTTCCTTGGGAGAGTTCATACAGGACAGAGATGTCACCAACGTAGACATTGCGAAGACAACCAACAAAGCTTTGAGTTACTGGAAGCCCTGTAAAAAAAACACATTAAAAACAAAAACTTACTAAAGCAGCGTTACAATGGAGATGTTATTGTTACTGTTGAACAGAATCGACATCATTGCAATCCAGGCAAACCCATAGCTGTTCAATCTCCCTCAGTATATATCGAAGAGTGTGAATGCTAACTGTTACGGGTAGCTCGCTGGTTGTATGTACGACAGATGCATCCTTTCATACATCCATCTCTGCTAGCCTTGGGATGGATAGGACATACACTCAGAAGAGAACAATCAAGCATAGCCAGAGGTGCCCTTGACTGGAACCCGCAAGGGAAATGAAGAGTAGGGAGGCCAATGAGAACTTGGAGAAGAACAGTGGAAGAGGAGGCTAAGGAAATTGGAATGACTTGGGCACAGCTGAAAAAGACCGCCCAGAATAGAAATCGATGGAAAGCAACTGTTTCAGCCCTATGTTCCACGGGGAACGGAAAGGAATGATGATGTTGATCTCTGCTAGCCTTACATTTGAGGCCCAATTCTAACAGTCTTAACCTTGATGATTCATCTATTGCAGGGTCATTCTCTAACAGACGATCAT
Source organism: Oreohelix idahoensis (assembly GCA_024509875.1). NCBI lineage: Eukaryota > Metazoa > Mollusca > Gastropoda > Stylommatophora > Oreohelicidae > Oreohelix > Oreohelix idahoensis. Next base: position 234,463 of record JAMPIV010000303.1, on the reverse strand, counting down.
AAATTGTTCTCAGTATCTCTTCCTTATCCATATCGAGTGTCCTTCCTATGGGTGCTCTTGATGCTAGACTGTCAGCTCTCTTATTTCCGCGTACCCCTGCATGACCAGGAATGTATATCCACACCAGTTCCTGCAGATTCCAATGGAGATAAGGTCCAACAATATAATTCAACTAAAATGCCAATGCATGACCTATTGTATGACTCTGAAACAACAAAAATGATCCCAAAAAAAAAAAAAAGTTCATATTTGGGTGCTTGTCTAGAACAGAAGTTTTAACTCTTTCTGTCCCAGGCTGTATTTAGGCTTTACCCGGGCACCAATGAGAATGCAATTTTCTTTTTAATATCAAGCAGGAAACTCATGTATGAGAAAATATTTCATAATACATATACACATATTGTAAATTGCCTGAAACACATTTTGAAGTATTTTAAGTCTGTTATGCAACACATAAGTTTACTCCTGTATTATGTCAAGTGCAATCATGAGACGCCTGCTGTAACCAAGTGGGAATACCAGGCGATGCATGGGAAAATTATGTAGAATATTGTGGCACACCATATGGCTCGTGGGATTGAAAGAGTTTAAAAAAAATGGTATAGCAGGACCAATTATATGGAACTAATGGAAAGAATCAGCCAAATGCCAGTGAAATAAGCGGTCATGAAAAAGATGTTGGAGTTGAACAGGACACACACTAAGGAAACCAGATGATATCACTGCAAGACAGTCTTTGTTTTGGAATCCTTAAGTGAGAAATATATTACTTGACTTGACTTGACTCCTTCAACCCATTGCTGAAGTTTGCGTTCTTGAGCCAAGTGTGTCACCTTGGCTGCTGTGAGCCTGTGTTGTTGTAGGATGTCTGTGATGTTGTCTACCCATCTAGTGTGTCGCCTTGGCTGCTGTGAGCTCTTGTTGTCGTAGGATGTCTGTGATGTTGTTTACACATCTAGTGTGTCGCCTTGGCTGCTGTGAGCCCTGGTTGTTGTAGGATGTCTGTGATGTTGTAGGATGTCTGTGATGTTGTCTACCCATCTAGTGTGTCGCCTTGGCTGCTGTGAGCCCGGGTTGCTGTAGGATGTCTGTGATGTTGTAGGATGTCTGTGATGTTGTCTACCCATCTAGGGTGTCGCCTTGGCTGCTGTGAGCCCGGGTTGTTGTAGGATGTCTGTGATGTTGTCTACCCATCTAGTGTGTCACCTTGGCTGCTGTGAGCCCTGGTTGTTGTAGGATGTCTGTGATGTTGTCTACCAATCTAGTGAGTCGCCTTGGCTGCTGTGAGCCCGGGTTGCTGTAGGATGTCTGTGATGTTGTAGGATGTCTGTGATGTTGTCTACCCATCTAGTGAGTCGCCTTGGCTGCTGTGAGCCTGTGTTGTTGTAGGATGTCTGTGATGTTGTCTACCCATCTAGTGAGTCGCCTTGGCTGCTGTGAGCCCGGGTTGTTGTAGGATGTCTGTGATGTTGTAGGATGTCTGTGATGTTGTCTACCCATCTAGTGAATCGCCTTGGCTGCTGTGAGCCCGGGTTGTTGTAGGAAACCAGTTGATATCACTGCAAGACAGTCTTTGTTTTGGTATCCTTAAGTGAGAAATATATTACTTGACTTGACTTGACTCCTTCAACCCGTTGCTGAAGTTTGCGTTCTTGAGCCAAGTGTGTCACCTTGGCTGCTGTGAGCTCTTGTTGTCGTAGGATGTCTGTGATGTTGTCTACCCAAATAGTGAGTCGCCTTGGCTGCTGTGAGCCTGTGTTGTTGTAGGATGTCTGTGATGTTGTCTACCTATCTAGTGTGTCGCCTTGGCTGCTGTGAGCCCTGGTTGTTGTAGGATGTCTGTGATGTTGTCTACCCATCTAGTGTGTCACCTTGGCTGCTGTGAGCCCGGGTTGTTGTAGGATGTCTGTGATGTTGTAGGATGTCTGTGATGTTGTCTACCCATCTAGTGTGTCACCTTGGCTGCTGTGAGCCCGGGTTGTTGTAGGATGTCTGTGATGTTGTCTACCCATCTAGTGAGTCGCCTTGGCTGCTGTGAGCCCGGGTTGCTGTAGGATGTCTGTGATGTTGTAGGATGTCTGTGATGTTGTCTACCCATCTAGTGTGTTGCCTTGGCTGCTGTGAGCCTGTGTTGTTGTAGGATGTCTGTGATGTTGTCTACCAATCTAGTGTGTCGCTGTGACGTACGTCTAGTTTGACAAGTGAATTTTCCCTGATATGATGGATGATTTAAGGGACCCTTAGCTTTTCATAACATTAGAACCCCTGAACATTTGTTGTAACTTTTCGTTTGCCAGAACGCATTCCACCGGGACTCATGTAGGATACAGCGACGAGATCAAAGAGACAGACCGAGGGATCTTAAGGGAGACTATCGGCGCTATCAAAGACAGTAGTTTTCCCTGATACGAGACGCAGTTGCTTGCCGCTAATTTCGCGTCTCGGTGTCAATCGAGGAACCGAGCGAACGGGGGGAAAGCGAAACGGGCAGCAGCGAGCGGATACGAAGACCAGGGGGCGGCTTCTTCTCTTGATTTGGCGGTCAGATCCCCAAAAGTTCGTGAGATCAAATAAGTTGTCAAGTTTATCATGTCCCACTCAACTTACATTTCATTTTAGCTAAATAGACCATGTAGAACTAGACACGTTATCACTCGCTGGCCAGACCTTTACAGAAGCACTAGCTTTATTGAAATCTTGTTATAGATTTTCCCCTGGATTTTATATATATTTGCAGTGATTTCTAATTCTGTGCAAAGCGGTAAAATATATATTGTGTAAAGTGATCAGTGGTCTAGTCATTCTATTTCAAGGGATTTTGTGTTAATTTAAATCTATTTAATTAAACCATCTCAAGAGTTCCAGTTTTAAATATAATGATCTATCTATTATATTATTTCAAAAGATAATAGATACTTACTTAGTCGTTCCTCTTCTACCGTGAGGTGTAGAGGTTTGGAAGAGAGAGCGCCAGACTATCCTATCGGCTGTCTTTTTCCTGGCCTGGTTCCATTCTAGTCCTCGGTCCTTCAAAGATTGTCTAATATTGTCCTCCCAGCGGACTCTGGGTCGTCCTGGAGGTCTGGATCCCTGGCTCTTTGTTTCCCATGCTTGTCGTGGTAGCCGATCTTCTCCCATTCTGCAGACATGGCCAAACCATCTTAGTTGGGACTGTTCTATTTGGGTCTGCAGCGGGTGGGATTTTAGGCCTTGACGTATCGTCTGGTTGCGGACCATGTCTCTTCTTGTTACTTCAACCACCTTCCTCAGATACCTCATTTCTGAGGTTTGAATCTGGCTTTTGTGGGTTGTAGTCATTGCCCATGACTCGCATCCATATGTCAAGACTGGGACATAGGTGGAGCGGTATATAGCCATCTTCGTTTTCTTACCAACCTCTTTCTTGCTGAGGAATCCTCGATTTATGGCCTGATAAAGTCTCCCAGCCGCTGCTTTTCGAGTGGCCAACTCTTCTTTGATGCCCCCCTTTCGGTCTATAATAGCTCCGAGATATTTAAAGTGGTCGACCTGCTCCAGGACCTGTTCTCCCAACTTAATCTGATGTTTTCTTTCTTCTCGTGATATCACCATGGATTTTGTTTTAGAGCTGCTTATGACCATCCCTCTCTTCTCCAGCTCTTCCTTCCAGACTTGCAGGTTGGATTGGAGATGTGTCTCTGATTTAGCAATCAGGACAACATCATCAGCAAATGCTAGCTCTGAAATACAGACCTGTCTCATCTTCCAGTACCCCACTGAATACTTTCTTGTTCTCTCCTTACATGCCTTGATGACATCGTCCATGAGGAGTATGAAAAGACAAGGTGACAGGATATCGCCTTGTCTTACACCAGTGGTGGTCCTGAACTCTTCTGACTTATAGTTTGCTGTCCTCACATAATTTCTGCAAGACTTGTAGAAGCTCTGTATAGCATGAATCAGAGGTGCTGGAATGTTCTTCCTTGCCAAACAGTCCCAAAGTTCGCTCCAGGGGACCCTGTCAAACGCCTTTTCCAGATCTATGAAACAAAGATGGATCTCACTCTTGTACTCAAGGGCCTTTTCACTCAGCTGCCTGAGTGTGAAGATTAGGTCTTGAGTACTTCGGTTTGCTCGGAATCCACACTGGGCTTCATCCAATTGTGGCTCAGCTAGGCATCGGAGTCTCTGCTCTAGGATTCTAGAGTAGATTTTACCAGGGACACTGAGAAGGGATATGCCTCTGTGGTTTCCACATTGTCGATTGTCACCCTTTTTGAAAATCGGTGTTATAATGGCAATCTCCCAATCCTTTGGTATGGCCTTGTTGCACCATGCTGCCTGTAGGACCCTTAGGAGTAATAGGTCGCCTGATGCTCCCATGTACTTAACCATTTCTGGTGTTATACCATCATGCCCTGCTGCTTTGCCCATCTTGATTTTCTCCAGTGCTGCCTTCAGTTCTTCCATCTTTATGTCATCTTCATCACCATTTGTATCCTCTTCTGTGCTAGTGGTTATCATTTCTGATGCTCTACCTTGCTCACCATCAAGGAGTTCTGAGAAATATTCTTTCCATCTTTCCATTACTTCCTTCGGGGCAGTAAGCAATTTGCCTTGCTTGTCCTTTATAAATTTAAGAGGGCATTGTTTTTCCTTCCTCATGTTCTTTAGGGTCTTATAGAACAATTTCTGGTTTTCTTGCGCATCCTTTTCTAGCTTTTCTCCAAATTCTTCCCAGGACTTCTGTTTTGCTGCTAGCACCTTGTTCTTTGCTTCTGTTCTGAGTATCACATATTCTCTATATTTCTCTATTTGTCCTGCTGTGTTTTTAGCTCCTAAATATTGTTTCCATGCCATTTTCTTTAATCTTATTTTCTCTTTGACTTCCTCTGTCCACCAAGGTGTCCTCTTTCTCTTGTTCCCAAGTCGGACTTCACCACATGCTTCTGCAGCAGCTGTCTTTATGATGTCCTTGAATTTAAGCCACAGGGTTTCCAAGTCATCAGGTTGTTCTTCTGTGTTTCTCACCGCTGTAGCAATAAGCCCCTGATATCTGGTCTTAATTTCTGGCTCTTTCAGCTTGTAGGTCTTAATGCTCATTTCTTCCGTTCGTTTACTTGGTTTCTTGCGTGGTGCTGGACAGTTCCTAGGCTGAGCAACTCTTTCAGTTGTTCTTTTGATTGTAAGCAGGTAGTGATCACTTCCAATCTCTGGCCCCCTCCAGACTCTAGCATCCCGGACATATTTGAATGAGCTCCTCCTAACAATGGCATAGTCGATCACTGACTTCTCATTCTTTGTTGGTTCACACCTAGTGTATGCATGTATGCGCTTATGGGGAACTTTGTGTTGGTAATGATCAGATTCTGCTCACTGCAGAATCTGAGGAGTCGCTTTCCATTGTCATTGAGAGTATCTTCTCCATATCTTCCGATAACTCCTCCCCATCTAGCATGGTCATTTCCAACTCTGGCATTGAAATCTCCGAGCATGATAATTTCATCTAGGCAGTCATCCACTGTCCTTTGAAGCAGCTCGAAGAATTCTTCCTTGACCTCTGCTCTCTCATCCTCATTTGGCCCATACACTATGACCAGGTTGACTATGGTTTCTCCTTCTTTTAGTTTTACAACCATAATGCGCTCCGAGACAAAGTTCCATCCCTTGATACTATCTTTCTGGTTTTTGGCCACAATGCAACCCACACCCCCTTTAGCTCTTTCAGATGTGGGTACACCACTGTATAGCAGAGTGTTGCCATCGAGATCCATGACTCCTTGTCCCTTTTTCTTTGTTTCGGTAATAGCCAGGATTTCTAGTTTTGCTTTCCTCATCTCTTCCATCAGCTCCTCTTCTTTCCCATTTATACTTCTTGTGTTCCATGTTCCATAAGTCGTAGTCCGTAGTCCGTTCCAGTTCGTCGCCTTTAGAATCAGTCCGGTTTTCTCTCTTATATTGCTTGTAATCATAGTTTAAGACAAACAGGTGATTGGCCTGTTGTGCCTTTGCATGGTGGAGGGGCTGCCTCCTTACGGCCTCCATGCAGGCCGCCCTCCTCCTTTTTCATCCGGGCTTGGGACCGGCATAGGCGGAGTTGTGTATTATAGGCTTAACGGGAAATTCATCGCGCTTTAGAAGGTTATTTGTTTTCGGTATATTACATGTCTTTTTTTTCTTTCATACAGAGTGATCGTAACCTGTGCGATCCCAGCATTAAGAAAGCAATAAAGAAATCAATCTAAGCAAAGCAAAGCATAAACAGTGTGTAGAGTTCCCCTGACGCAGAACTTGTTGAGACTGTGTAAATTTTTAATCTTTGAGGCGATTCTATGTTTGGAATTCCGCTATCTAACTTATAGCAAAGAAAGCACACCCAAAGACAAATTTAACGCACCATCAAACAACTTAAGTCGTAACGGGAAGAAGAACACTGGCCCGAGCTTTGTTAGTTTACTGACACAGAGAGATAATTCATAATTTCCTGAACAGTGATGTGACTAGTTTTCTCACTGGACTTAAACCATACCTCACGGATAAAGTGTACCAGCACGCGTAAGAATTTTATTATCAACGGCATAGCCAAATAGACCACACCATCCTCACCCCGGTATCAGAGACCGTGCCCTCCCATAGAAACTGTTATTAAGAAAAGAGACACAACTACAGATTCATTTTCCAGCGATTACGGGACCCTTTTATGTGCTGACCGCCTACCCGATAATCTGGGGCTAGAACTTGAACAAACACTCATACATTTAGTTGAGGTGTAACTGCTGTTGTGTTATTCTATGGAGTGCAAGATTTTTTCACAATCGGTAAGTGAGAGCAAGATGAGTGAAGGCCTTTGCTAGCGCGTGTATGAATGACAGGAAATTAATTCTTTTGTGTGACCATTTTGTTAACTTGCTTACCTGGTAACATATATCTTTTCTGTATACCCTACATTGTTCCTTTAAGTGGGATAGTTGATAATTTGTTAACTCTGTTTAAAACCACCTCCTTTCCATTTGCTTAGTAAAGGGAAGAACAGCTGGGAAGAACAGGTTTTTTTTTTCTATCACTTATACCTAACTTGGTAACACCTCTTTCAGAGTAATTAACTTTACTGTTAGGTTAACGTACCCGTGTTCCTGATATTATCTATCTCTGGACAGGGTTTGTCTTTGTCTAATGAGCGGGAAGGGCTTAGTCGATACCAATCTTCTTCACCCCCTCCCAAACTTGTTATTTGCATTTGTGTACTTATGATAATTTATGTAATATCTGATATTTTAGTGATTGATGTTTAAAGTGAATAAAATCACCTAAACTCATTTAGTTCTGTATGTTGGATATACCCAAAGCCCAACATTTCCCCTATTCGTTTAATATAGTTTGTATCAACGTCGTGTGTGTGTTTGAAAACACCAAATCGGTGTGCGCGCAGATGCGAGTCTGGAAAACTGGCAAATAATTGTTTGACCAGGAGAGTGAAAGAGAAGATTGAGAGACACGATTTGTCGTAAATAAGTCTGTCTTTACTCTCCTCCAGCACGCTGTGAAGTAACTATTAAATCTCTACATTTTCTATCACTGAGCTTTCCATCATCATTTTCCACTCTAAACCGGACCACTATTTTTACGACTCTTTTCTCTCAAAATAAATTTACGACAGTCGCCTTGGCTGCTGTGAGTCCTGGTTGTTGTAGGATGTCTGTTATGTTGTAGGATGTCTGTGATGTTGCCTACCAATCTAGTGTGTCACCTTGGCTGCTGTGAGCCCGGGTTGTTGTAGGATGTCTGTGATGTTGTAGGATGTCTGTGATGTTGTCTACCCATCTAGTGTGTCACCTTGGCTGCTGTGAGCCCGGGTTGTTGTAGAATGTCTGTGATGTTGTCTACCGATCTAGTGTGTCACCTTGGCTGCTGTGAGCCCGGGTTGTTGTAGGATGTCTGTGATGTTGTCTACCCATCTAGTGAGTCGCCTTGGCTGCTGTGAGCCCGGGTTGCTGTAGGATGTCTGTCTACCCATTCTAGTGTGTGTCTTGGCTGCTGTGAGCCTGAGGATGTCTGTTGATGTGTTGGATGTCCCATCTAGTGGTCGCCTTGGCTGCTGTGAGCCCGGGTTGCTGTAGGATGTCTGTGATGTTGTCTACCCAATCTAGTGATCGCCTTGGCTGCTGTGATGCCCGGTTGTTGTTGTAGGATGTCTGGGTTGTCTACCCATCTAGTGTAGGATGTCTGTGATGTTGGTGGGTGATGTCTGTGATCGTCTATTGCTGTGAGCCCGGGTGGCTGCTGTGAGCGCCTTGGGGGGCGGTTGCTAGTGAGTTGTCTTAGTTGCTGCTGTGAGCCTGTGTTGTTGTAGCATGTCTGTGATGTTGTCTACCCATCTAGTGAGTCGCCTTGGCTGCTGTGAGCCCGGGTTGCTGTAGGATGTCTGTGATGTTGTCTACCTATCTAGTGTGTCGCCTTGGCTGCTGTGAGCCCGGGTTGTTGTAGGATGTCTGTGATGTTGTAGGATGTCTGTGATGTTGTCTACCCATCTAGTGAGTCGCCTTGGCTGCTGTGAGCCCGGGTTGTTGTAGGATGAATGTGATGTTGTAGGATGTCTGTGATGTTGTCTACCCATCTAGTGTGTCACCTTGGCTGCTGTGAGCCCGGGTTGTTGTAGGATGTCTGTGATGTTGTCTATCCATCTAGTGTGTCGCCTTGGCTGCTGTCAGCCCGTGTTGTTGTAGGATGTCTGTGATGTTGTCTATCCATCTAGTGTGTCGCCTTGGCTGCTGTGAGCCCGTGTTGTTGTAGGATGTCTGTGATGTTGTAGGATGTCTGTGATGTTGTCTACCCATCTGACCCTTGATCTTCCACATGCCCTGAACCCAGATCTTCTAGTGTTGTAGGCACATAGTGGTCATTTATAGGATTCCATTCTCATGCGATGGCCAAACCACCGGATTTTCTGTCTCTTTATAACTGATGCAGGATGTAGTTCCTACAACATTTCTGATGTTATTATTTCTCACTGTGTCTCTAGGTAACATTCTGTATCTCTCCAGGTAACATTCTGTGTCTCTCCAGGTAACATTCTGTGTCTCTCCAGGTAACATTCTGTGTCTCTCCAGGTAACATTCCGTGTCTCTCCAGGTAACATTCTGTGTCTCTCCAGGTAACATTCTGTGTCTCTCCAGGTAACATTCTGTATCTCTCCAGGTAACATTCTGTGTCTCTCCAGGTAACATTCTGTGTCTCTCCAGGTAACATTCTGTGTCTCTCCAGGTAACATTCCGTGTCTCTCCAGGTAACATTCCGTGTCTCTCCAGGTAACATTCTGTGTCTCTCCAGGTAACATTCTGAGTCTCTCCAGGTAACATTCTGTGTCTCTCCAGGTAACATTCTGTGTCTCTCCAGGTAACATTCTGTGTCTCTCCAGGTAACATTCTGTGTCTCTCCAGGTAACATTCTGTGTCTCTCCAGGTAACATTAATAGCTTTTCTTAAGCATCTCATCTCACAGGATGTAAATTTACCCTTCCTGTGCTTTGGGCAGGGACCATGTTTGACACTGATAGCAAAGAGCTAGTAAGAATAGACTGTGTATGATGTTTAATCAAATACCTATTGTCCACACGGAGCAGAAATGGCATAAATTAATTCATAGTGGGACCCCAAGATGCAGCAATAGTGAATGCAGTCAGCGACCCATAGCTTGACTGCTTGCATCAGGACCAGCGAACCAGAGCTGGTCAAGACCGTACTCCACCTCCACGTGGTGGTCCTGGAAACAGTCTGCAGCAGTGCAGTCTGGCTGAGCGAGTACGGATCGAAATGGGAAGGCAAACCCGGTCCCTAAAAAATGCCGTGCTGAAGTCGGATGTGTCGACCGAAAGGTGCAGATATCACAGCTTAGGCGTAAACAGACACAACGCAACCACCGTCCTTTTCAGGGCGAACGAGGAAGAAGAAGAAGAATTCATAGTAAACTTAATATAATACAATTTTACTGCCACTAAACTGAATACCCTAATCATAACCGACTATTAGGTTGAACATGGTAGGCCAAGATGGTGGACGAGCAGAGGCAATAAAGGTGTCAGCTGTTACTAGCCCTCTCTCCACCCATCACCTTTAATAAAAAAATTAAAATAAAAAATGTTCTTTCTTTGTTTCTCCAGAGACGCCCCCCCCCCCCCGCCCTCCCCCCTCCCCCCCGCCCCCCCCCCCCCCCCCCCCCCCGGAACTACACGGGGTATTTTTTTCACATCAAAAAGGCAGGTAGATGATGGTCTATGATATTTAAAGTAACTTCGTTCAGAATCAACATAATGAGTTCCCAGCAAGGTCTTCACTGAAGTCTTCTAAATGTACTGCACACGCTGAAATATTGATTCGTTTTCTTTATTTCTTCCTCCGCCATTGTTTGACGGGTATACTTGATCATATAAAGGTAAAGGATCCCGTTACACGCCCATTGAGGCATATTGGGAATATGGTGTTAGGCCCATATTTTCTTGACCATCGGCACACTAGGGGTGATGTGGTCAGCATCACGCCGGCTGCCTTAACCTTTCCAGAAGTTGCTCTGGTACCCAACTAGGGCTGGGTCGACCCAGGAGCCGTTTGCGGCCTAACAAAATCCCACCTCAACTGGGGATCGACCCACAGACCACTGAGCTAGGAAGCCATTGCACTAACCAGTATGCTTCCGCGGCTCCCTACTTGATCATATAATATATACATAATTATAACAGTAATAGCCCCTTCAGTCATAAGTGACTGTGGGAATGCGACCCTGAGGTGACATCCCTAAGCTGCTTTTTTTTCCTGATGTTTCTTTCGACGTTTTCTCCTCTTCTAATTGCCACCGAAGCTTCTTTTGGCTCAATCTGAGGTGGAGCCGTAGAGAGCATCGCCACTTGGTGCGATGAGCAGCTTCATCCTCCCAGGTTGCTGGATTTATGGTATTACTTACCTACCTACACATACGCAAACATACATACATACGCTTTGCACACACACAGTAAGTAACATAGCCCAAAATTCCTGTTGAAAAAAATGAAGATGACGTCACACTTTTCAAGTATTCAAACGCGCAAGTGGTGACAAGGAATATATTAAATAACTAGTTGTCTTATTGCAGAAAGGGGATGTACAGCATAAAGACTCTTATTTCTGTAGTGGAAAGTCCTTCCTTTATACAGCGTCAAAATCCCAGATTTACCTTTCAGTGTGGTTGCTCCTACCATGAATACACAGTTGTACTGTTACAAAATTAACTGAAAGGAAAAAAAAAAAAAAACCCCAGTGGATCCCATGTGCGTTTGCTCGTTAAAGATATCTTAATAAGACAAGTACAAGGGGCTGAACTCGTGCCGATGCCTGGGTATAATTAAAATAATCTCTACAGAAAATGTAATATAACCAGAGTGATTCACACCTTCGATTAAACGGAAGAAGGATAATTAAGTACTCAAAGTAAAAGATAAATACTAGTCGTCAAGAAATATAATACGCGGACTGACAAGAACAAAGACTGAAAGACGGCGGAAGTAAAGCAAATTTAGAAAAAAATGGCAGATCGATTTTGCGATACAACGGAAAAAAAGGGCTGTACAAGAACAGGTTAAATATATTCTTTATGTAGAAACTTTTTTTCATGTTTAGTTATTTTTATTTATTAATTACTTAGTAATTTTTGTGTTCCACGTGCAGTGGCGCATTAAGGGGTGTGCGAGAGGGGACGGTCCGCTACGGGTGACAGCCAGTATTAGGGTGCTATCGGACAATATTACGACAGTACCGTAACTGTTTAAATATCTATTTACCAGCATAATGTATTGTACTCCAAAGGAAGGATCCGCCCCGCATGCGAAATACTTGAGGTACGCCCCTGTCCAAGTGTCTGCTGCGTACTTTGTCATGTTCGCACAGGAAAAGGCAGCGAGGAAAGAACTGGTTACCCCTGCCCCCACCTCTCGAAGCTGGACCTGGTACTGTGAAGTCTTTAACACTTCACTCCACTACGGCATTATCTGCTATGAGACTACCTTGACCTTTGTTTTCTATGAAACCCCAGTTTAAACCCCGAGGGGTCTCTAAGGGAAGCAAAGAGGGATAAGGACTTCTGTTCCTCAGGCATGCATATCGTTAGAGCCGACCAATATGAGGTTGTACATTGGGCTGGCAAACTCGTCAAGTAAAACAAGTCACTACAGAACCAACTACAGCTGCAAAACCATTATTTGGTACAGATTTTCTCCAAGGAGTTTGCTGCTGTGGTAGCTCTAAGTTCCACATGGAGCTAAAACTAAGATGATGATGATATTTTCTGTCTTTCTCACGTGTATTTCCTGTATGCGATTGTGGTTATTAAAAAAAAACAAAAAACTGAAGAAGTGTAATGCGTCTGAATAGGACCAAAAACAAAAAACAAAGAAAGGTGCCTGTTAGAAGCTCGATTATTATGAAGCTTGATCTCTCAATGTTGCAAAAATCTGGTTGTTGATAAGCTTCCTTCGGGTTCTCAATGTTGCAAAAATTTGGTTGTTGATAAGCTTCCTTCGGGTTCTCAAAGACTTATTATTATCGTTATCATTTTCTTAGAGAGTCTATTCTTTCTTGCTTCAAGTTAGTGTTAGTATATTTTCAAACTGATATTATAATGTGATCTTGTACCAAGTGTCACTAGAGGTTTATTCTGTTTAGATAGCGTGCATGGTCGAAAGTCAAACACTAACATCAAGGTGAAGGAATAACGGAAAATCCATCAATGCTTTCAACGAATAAATCTTCACCGATAAGAAAACTCGATCGTGGACGACTGTTCATATTTATTAACGAGTACAGTTATTTGCAACAAACATTGTAACTTCACACTGTTACTTTGTTAATAGATTTTTGGTCATCTTCATAAAAACTTTGCACAGATTATTGTGAATCAGTTACAACTGTCAGACTTCCTAATTTTCTGTATCTCTTCTGCCATCGCGTCAAACATTATTCAGTTATAATATTCCACATTTTATTTACGTCTGCATAATCATTCTAGCTTTGCTAGACTCAAATTTAATTCTGAGTTCACATTTTCGCTTGGCTTACCATATTTATTACTATCACTTCAATTACTGATTATTCTGACACGATGGCCTTCACAAAAGTCATTCGATGACTATCGAATTATTTCATCTCTTTTTATAGATATATTTAATCACTTATCAATAAAAACTAAGTGGCAACGGCCACGCGTTGCAATACGCTGTAGAGTAGTTAAAACCACATTAAGTAGAAACACTACCGTTGGGTACGAAGGCCATAACGCAGACTTTCATTTTCATAACCCTCCACTCCCAAAGGAGCATAGGCCTTCAACAAACACATGCCAAGTCCTCCTGTCCCGTGCCATCATCTCAAGTTCTTTCCATGTTCTCCTCATCATTTTCACCTCTGTTTCCAACTCTCTTCTCCATGTACTTCTTGGTCTTCCTCTGCCTCTCTTGCCCTGGGGGTTCCAGAACAAGGACTGCCTTGTAATGCTATCAACAGGTTTCCTCAGTGTGTGTCCTATCCATCGCCATCGTCTTCTTCTCATCTCTTGTTCCACTGGCACTTGTCTAGTTCTTGTCATCAGTCCCACGTTGGTAACCTTGTCATACCATTTTAATCCCTCTATTCTACGCAAGCACCCATTTATGAAAGTCTGTAGCTTTTTGGTTGTTGTCTTTGTTGTTCTCCATGTCTCAGAGCCATACAATAGGACTGACTTCACATTTGAGTTGAAGATTCTTATTTTCGTGTGGTATCCGATTTCTCTTGATCTCCATATATTTCCCAATGCAATGAAAGCTCCTCTTGCCTTTTGTATTCTTATTTTGATATCGCTGTCTGTCCCTCCAACTTTGTCTATATTACTGCCAAGATATGTGTATGATTCTACATCTTGAATTGGTGTTTCTTCAAGTTCAACCCTGTTATCATTACCTGCATTTATTCTCATTATTTTTGTCTTTTCCCTGTGTATTTTCAGACCCAATTGCTGTGACCTCTCATCGAGTGTTTAACGCAGACTTTACTACACATAAATTAGTGGACAAGCCACATATTCTAAAACACGTTCGTTAGGCACGAAGGCCACAGGCCGACTCCTTGTAACTATGTATTACGCGTTATCATTCTATACACGATACGTGTAAGTGTGCCTTTAGTTGGGATGCTATATGGTTCAATCATCCCGACCGAAAATAAACCAGCCACGATGATTACCCACCATGAAGCAATCCTGAACAGTGCCTACGTTGCGACCACAAGGCCTTCACTGGGGAAAGGAAATGAGAGCTAAGTAAGAGATATGAGAAAATAAATAAAAAGAATAAGTAAAAAGTCAGGGATCCAGATCTCCAGGACGACCCAGAATTCGCTGGGAGGACAACATTAGACAATCTCTGAAGGACCGAGGACTGGAATGGAATCAGGCCATTAGGAAGACAGCCGATAGGATAGTATGGCGCTCTCTCTGGCAAATCTCTACACCCCAGGGGAGAAGAGGAACGACTAAGAAAGTAAGTAAGTAAAATAATATATCACTCGGTTGTAATAGCCACCATGTGTTGATATGACAGTGGCTTACAAAGGGCTATACCTGACCTAAGTGTCGAGTGGTTCTAGTCTATTTGTAATGACTCCAATGCCTTTTTTCTTTAATCTTTTACCTGTCGAATATGGCTGCATTTGTTAGTGGTAGTCGTTAACATGGGAAAACGAAAAAGGGATATTAATTTTAAAATGGGTAGGTAGAACGCATAAAAAATGCGCGTTGTTGTCTGGGAACTTTCGACACGTGCCTAAAAATTGTCGATTTCTGTTCTTCATAATTTAATCAATAGCATTTTTTTTTTTTTTTTTTAAGCGGGACAAACCAGCAATTTATTACGTTCGGTTTTTCCGAGACATGGAGCAATGAACGGCCCGGTCTATTCTTGACCTGACGCGTGCTGCTGTTTTGTGAAGTATGACGCTCTCTGCTGTGTTGTAAAGTATGAAATAAAGAAATCTATAATTCACATCAAACCACTTAAAAAAAAACACTCTAGCAGCTCTGGTATGAGTAGAACATTACAAGTCTAAGCAAACATATCCCTACTTGTTGTCGTAGATTTTTGATAGGGGAATTAAGACTTGGGTTGGTCCCTTCTGAATAGATTAGACTAAGTGATAGTCACAGTGAGAAGTAGTAATAGCAATAGATTTCCACGAGTGAGATGGTAGCATGTGATTAAGAGGCTGTCTCTGAGATCGAGAAATATTCTCTCTCTCACCTATCTTCTACGACAGCTTTTGAGGAGTCAGACAGTCTAAACCCACACACACACACACACACACACACATATATATATATATATATATATATATATATATATATATATATATATATATATATATATATATATATATATATATGTATCTAACCACTCACGTGCACGCACATACAAGACGACAGTTATACGTACAGACGTAGGGACACTATAACAAATGATTATATAAATATTCTAGAACGAGCTGACCAACACGCTGATTAATTTCAAGAGAAATTTTAATTATCATCTAAAATTTCTTCACAACACATAGAAATTACATCAAAGCATATACACATAGTCATAAAAAATCAAGGAATTTCTACAAGAATTGATAGACCCACAGTTAGATCTTATCCCTCGAGGTATGCCCACAGTCCTGTTGGAAGAAAGTGATAGCCCCAAGGAAACAAGGATACATAGGATTAGGTCTAATATTTCCCCCTTCTTAAGGTATGAACAGACTTGATATCTCTGCTCTATTTTAAGGGAAAAAAAGATTAGCAATACTAGCCTACAGAAAGTTAAGACAGCAAATGGGTGCCCAATTACAGCAATAAAAAAAAAATCACTCCGTCCTGCATTCACTTTATTCATTCAGCCGAGCACACGTGCACATGTTCATACTCACAGCTTAGATAGCCACTTCTGGTAATACAATTTTTAGGACATTCACCTACAGACTCGTCAAGGGCAGTCTTTGACCAAGAAATCCCCAGTTCCAAAAAGACAGGACGAATTCTCTGCTTCCGGGAACGACTCCTTGGGTGTTCTTATTTTTCGGATGTCTGTTTAGGTCACATTAAAATTGTCCAGGCACGAAACATTAACAACGAGCACAGTGTCAATAGCTTAGGTTTCTAGAATTGAGGAATGTCAGATCGGTGTCTACTTTCAGGAAAGGACTATATTTGGTCACCACACCACTAGTCGAAACTCCGTCGGAATGTTACTGACGTTAATATGTTACTTGCCACCACTGCTAAATTTGTACATAGAGTTTGTGCAGAAAATCTGATCTGGCTCAAAGGCCCAGTATAAACAGTTAGTCTTTAATAAAACCCGTTAGTGAGAGTTGTACTCTGTCTATTTATGAGGACACACGCACTGTCAGACAGGTGTTAACTTGTAAACCCCCGTCGTTAAAAGATAAAAAAAACTGTTTATGTTTCTCACAAGTATGTCTCTGTACTAAACGCCGGCAAAATTTGGGTTAACCCCAGTTTTCACTGCATAGGGAAGAAAAACCACAAATAAAATACTTATACATGCTACGTACTCGGATTATAACTTACATTTTTAAACTGCAAGCGTACCGCTTGACTTATCATTTAAACTTTCCTGTGAAATACGTTATATACATAAAATCAATCATCATGAATTAGGAATACCTACGTGTTCCGTCACCACTCATGAAGCATCTAGCATTAATAAAGTTAGTTTAGTAAGTTTATTCTCGTCTGATTATTTTAGCAGTAAAATTAAATTCCTTAATAGCCGACTGAGTTTAAGCTAGAAATATAATTTCTGTTTTCCACTGTAACTCGTCACTATAAAATAATACAGACTATATAAATTAAGCGCTCTGCACCAAATCTAACTAGTGAAATAAAATAAGCGATTTAACACTTTAAACACTTCACAAAATACTAGAATATAATATATATATAATATTTACCTCAACACAGAACTACTAAGAACTAAACCACTTCGACCAAACTAAATGCCATCTCTATTAACAGAGATTCTTAGGAATCGAACGAAGGCTTGTTCTAGTCTTGACTGCGAAGTACTGAGTGAATTAAGTCTCAAACTCTTGTTTAAGATATATGAAACACACAAAGAATGTGCCCTATTTCCAAAACCCCGCAATCTCTCGTCTTTCCTAACACTTACGTTTAACACCTAAACGCATGGCAATAACATGCCAAACCCGTCTTCGCACCTTACGCCAAAACTGGCCCTGGAGCGTGAGTGTCATATCACCTGACACTGAGAATCTACCTTGGAAACTACATGTCAGATGCAAACTACCAGACAAATGTCTCCTCATCATGTCTGACGGAGTGAATTCTCACACTTCAGGCCCAGAAACTTAGCCGAAGAAACACTGTCCCAGGGGAAACTGTAGACAGCTGTCTGCTCCCCTGTCTGACGGAATGCATTCTAAAACTCTGCGTCTCGTGTAGGGGCTGACACGTTACGTCATAACTGCGTTCTCAGTTTTGAGAAAAGAAACAGGTAAACGTTAGAATGGGAAAATAGTAATGTATATAGTCGCAAACGAACGAATGCGAAAAACACAAAAAGGATAAAAGAGTGATAATAAATAGAGGATACGGGTGAAAGAAAAGAAGAGGAAAATCTAGCAAATTTAATGATCATAACTCTCTGTGACAGAACGTCCCCCCTTTAAGATATGGAAGCCCTCCATGTCTACGTTATGGAATTAAATTTCCTATATCCGTAGCTTCAGGGTGTCTGTCTTCTTCCCTCTCATCTCCCCCCTCCATCTCTCTCCAATTCCTACTCAAGTCTACTCCCAAAGTTTCCTTTCTCTGGAATGTCTCCCATGCGCGCTTGAAAGAGGGTCGCCACTTCTGACATTTTTGAAAGATTTCGTGTGTCCGCAGTGGAATTTCCCTGCCACTATCGTCATCTTCTTCAGTTTTGGCGATCGTCAGGAGATGGTCGGAGGTCGGCACTGATCTTTCCAAGTATCACTTTAAGAGATTTAAATGGAAAACCTTTTCCTTTCCTTGAATAGAGATCTGGTAGTTAGCCTTAGAAATCTTTTTCAGAACGGTAAACGGCCCTTGCCATCCGATCCTCAGTTGGTTGTTTCCGGTAGGGAGTAACACCAAAACTTTCTCTCCTGCTTCCAGTTCTCTCTCTTTCGCGACTTTCCTGTATCGGTTAGCGTGCTTTGTGCGTGCTCGCTTAAAGTTGGTCGTTGCTAGGTCCCATCCTAGTTTCAACCTTTCCTTTAAATCCGACACATATTTACTTGCTGAGACAACTGTCTCATCAGCCTTCTGGTCTGTCAGCGACCAAAGTAAGGCTTCAAGCGGGCCCTTAATGGGTCTGCCGAATAAAAGCGTAGCTGGCGGAAATCCTGTGGAAGTATGAGGAGATTCTCTGTAGCCAAATAAAGCTGCAGGAATACAAAGATCCCAATCTTCAGGTTTCACTTGTGCCAGTTTACTTAACATCATGTTGAAGTTTCCATTAACACGTTCCACGAGCCCATTTCCGGCCGGAGTATAAGGCTTTGTGTAGATGTGTTGGGTCCTCAAGATCTTCATGATCTCATCCATCAACAGGTTTCGGTATGGAGATCCGTTATCCGTCAACACTTGCTGAGGGAATCCCAACAGAGTGAAAATCTTCACGAGGGCTTCTGCGACATGCTTGGCATCTGCGCATGTTAGCGGGATAGCTTCTGCCCATAAAGTGCATGTATCGACTAAGGTCAGGATAAACCTGTTCCTTCTTTTAGTCCTTTCTAAGGGTCCTAAAATGTCGATCACAACCCGTTCGAATGGTGTTCCCACTATTGGCATTTCACCCAACGAGACTGGGGGTGTCCGTTGCTTGGGTGGTACACGTTGGCACTGGGCACAGGATTTGACATACCTGATAATATCAGTGTTTACTCCTGGCCACCAATAATGAGTGGTTATCCGTTGGTTTGTGGCGTTCTGTCCCATATGTCCGCTGAAGGGAAGAAAGTGCCCCATTTCTAGGATTTGGCTTCTGTACTGTTTCGGTACTAGGAGCTGGTTGTAACCTTGGTCAGGCTTGCCCGTTCTGCGATAAAGTACGCCATCCTTAGAAAAAATGTCCCCGTGCTGTCTGGGTTCCTTAGCCATGGACAGTTTCCTAAAGCAGGGTGCCAAAGTAGGGTCCTTTTGTTGCGCTTCTTTAAGTTCCATGGGTAACAAATTAGGCGCAGGCTCCCGTTCCTTCTTGGTTTGCCCTCTTGTAGTTACTGCTGCTACAATCGGCTCTTCCGGTTTCCCAATACACACGTATCTCCCGCCAAGTATGACTGGGTAGATGGGGTCATCCATAACAGCCGCTTTGATCACACCTCTGACAAAATCAGAGTGGATCTCCACCAATGCAATGGGAAGCGCTGTAGGTGCATCACTCTTACGAACTCCACAAAATTGGACGGTCTCTGCTGTCTCTTGACCGGGTTTAACCAGGTTTCTGGCAACAATGCAATCATAAGAAAGCCCCGTGTCAAATAAACAAAGACTTTGAGAACCGTTCAATGTAACAGTAGCTCGCGTTGAGGGTCTATCCCCAACAGGTTGGGAATCACTGTCAATAATTCCACCTTGCGAGACTGTTAATAAGCATCCGATGCGTTTAGGCTCGGTGTGCTCACTCTGATCATTAGTCCCGTGCGCAGGGGTTTTCCCTTTGTCACCTTGACCTTTCTGGCCACGCTGCCATGAAGGGCGGTCGGGTTGATCAGACTGCTTACTGTGGTTGGGGTACTTGTTTTTGTAGAACTTGGATTTTTCAGGAGGGGGTTTTGAGGTCCAGTTTTTCTATGGTTATTTTGGTTAGAAACATGAGGAATATGAGAAGATTGGTCTAGATTATTTTTCCGAAAATGCTCTTCTGTCGGTTTACGTTTTGTGGCCGGTAGTTCAGCCAGCGCATTGTGATATCGCTCAGACTTTTCTAAGATGTCTTCAAGCTTTTCTGCACCCTGCTCAGCTAGAAATCTCCGGGTATCAGCAGACAAAGTGTTCTTTATTTGTTCGGTTAAAACAAATTCTTCAAGACCTTCATAGGTAGAGGGGAGCTGTGAAAGCTCAAGGCATTTCGTCAAGTATCCCTTCAAACGAGATGAAAACTGCTGGAAAGTTTCAGAGCTCTCCTTCCTGCTGTTGCGAAACAGTTGCAGAAACTTTCGCGCATTCATTTCAAAGCGCTCAAGCAAAGCTTTCTTCAACAAGTCATAGTTGTCTTGTTGGCCACTTTCCAGTTTAGAATAAACATCATAAGCAGAACCTTTAAGGGCCTGGGAAAGTTTCATACACCAACGCGACCTCTCTAAACCGTACAGAGTTGCAATTTTCTCAAATTTTTCTATATACGTGTCAATCTTCTCATTAGAACAAGGGAAAGACTCAAGAGTGAAAGACATAGCGTTGAGTTGAAGAGATTGAGTGTTAGAAGGATCAGTTAAGGAAGAATGAGAAGACTCTCCATTGCTGGAGGTAGAGGCAGCACCACGACTTTGGAACTCTAGAGCTTTAAGTGCCAGCTCATGCTGTCTCTCCTCCCTCTCCTTCTCCTGCTGTCTCTCCTCCCTCTCCTTCTCCTGCTGTCTCTCCTCACTCTCCTGCTGTCTCTCCTCCCTCTCCTTCTCCTGCTGTCTCTCCTCCCTCTCCTTCTCATGCTGTCTCTCCTTCTCCTTTTCTCTTTCCTCATGCTGCATCCTGCGAATTTCCATTTCCTCGTCCATCTTCTTCTGCTGTAATAGACGGTCTTCCGCTTCTTTCCTCCTAGCTTCTTCTTTTTCCTCTTTAGCTTCCGGTGCTTTTCTCTCCGCATCATATCTCTCAAGTTCGTCTCTGACAAACGCTTTCGTTTCCTCTCCTTCCAGTCCCTCCTCTCTCGCTTCGTCTCTGAGGAGTTGTCTAAGCTTTGCCCTTTCTGCCATAATAAGTCAGTGGCTGAGACTTAGTCCAGAAAGAAATAGGGAAAAGAATGCACTGTTCCTACCACTTGCGAGAAAATACCAAACAAAAGATGATATACTTTAACCTGGGATACCTCCTCCAAAATAGTAAAGTACCTAACTATCGCTGCTATAATCGGCAATAAAGCACCTAATGCAGACGACTATGCCAAATAAATGGTAGTTAAGATTACTCACTGAAAAATAAGTCGCTACAGTGGAAACAAAATAATTATTGCAAAAATTTAAAGAGAAAAAAAAATCCCTTAATTTTAATCCACTATCAAGTTCACCCCTGAAGATAGTTAGGGTAAGGAAGGCAATTACAGGACGTATAGTCTGATCGCGCTCCTTAGCTTAGCTCAAACACCTACTTCTTCATAACCCTGTGAATGTTATACACTCACAAAACTTTACCAGCGTTTAGTATTACAAAATCAGTAATTAACATATATTCCGACAAAATCAACCTGTAAACCAAATGTATAATGCTCAAATATGCTGTGGAAAAACAATTATTAGCCGTGTGGTCAGCACGCCCATAAAACAGATCGATATGTCTAGGGTATAGTTATTTTTTTTTTAAAGATACAAAACTCACAAGACATCACACTCTTACTCTATATCAGAATAAATAAAATTAATCCTGCAAACGAGCTGATATTCGTATTTGCTCAGGACTAGAGTTCAATTCCCGGAAAAACGAGCCACCATTCTGTCGTAGATTTTTGATAGGGGAATTAAGACTTGGGTTGGTCCCTTCTGAATAGATTAGACTAAGTGATAGTCACAGTGAGAAGTAGTAATAGCAATAGATTTCCACGAGTGAGATGGTAGCATGTGATTAAGAGGCTGTCTCTGAGATCGAGAAATCTTCTCTCTCTCACCTATCTTCTACGACAGCTTTTGAGGAGTCAGACAGTCTAAACCCACACACACACACACACACATATATATATATATATATATATATATATATATATATATATATATATATATATATATATATAACCACTCACGTGCACGCACATACAAGACGACAGTTATACGTACAGACGTAGGGACACTATAACAAATGATTATATAAATATTCTAGAACGAGCTGACCAACACGCTGATTAATTTCAAGAGAAATTTTAATTATCATCTAAAATTTCTTCACAACACATAGAAATTACATCAAAGCATATACACATAGTCATAAAAAAAATCAAGGAATTTCTACAAGAATTGATAGACCCACAGTTAGATCTTATCCCTCGAGGTATGCCCACAGTCCTGTTGGAAGAAAGTGATAGCCCCAAGGAAACAAGGATACATAGGATTAGGTCTAATATTTCCCCTTCTTAAGGTATGAACAGACTTGATATCTCTGCTCTATTTTAAGGGAAATAAGATTAGCAATACTAGCCTACAGAAAGTTAAGACAGCAAATGAGTGCCCAATTACAGCAATAAAAAAAATCACTCCGTCCTGCATTCACTTTATTCATTCAGCCGAGCACACGTGCACATGTTCATACTCACAGCTTAGATAGCCACTTCTGGTAATACAATTTTTAGGACATTCACCTACAGACTCGTCAAGGGCAGTCTTTGACCAAGAAATCCCCAGTTCCAAAAAGACAGGACGAATTCTCTGCTTCCGGGAACGACTCCTTGGGTGTTCTTATTTTTCGGATGTCTGTTTAGGTCACATTAAAATTGTCCAGGCACGAAACATTAACAACGAGCACAGTGTCAATAGCTTAGGTTTCTAGAATTGAGGAATGTCAGATCGGTGTCTACTTTCAGGAAAGGACTATATTTGGTCACCACACCACTAGTCGAAACTCCGTCGGAATGTTACTGACGTTAATATGTTACTTGCCACCACTGCTAAATTTGTACATAAAGTTTGTGCAGAAAATCTGATCTGGCTCAAAGGCCCAGTATAAACAGTTAGTCTTTAATAAAACCCGTTAGTGAGAGTTGTACTCTGTCTATTTATGAGGACACACGCACTGTCAGACAGGTGTTAACTTGTAAACCCCCGTGGTTAAAAGATAAAAAAAAACTGTTTATGTTTCTCACAAGTATGTCTCTGTACTAAACGCCGGCAAAATTTGGGTTAACCCCAGTTTTCACTGCATAGGGAAGAAAAACCACAAATAAAATACTTATACATGCTACGTACTCGGATTATAACTTACATTTTTTTTAAAACTGCAAGCGTACCGCTTGACTTATCATTTAAACCTTCCTGAGAAATAAGTTATATACATAAAATCAATCATCATGAATTAGGAATACCTACGTGTTCCATCACCACTCATGAAGCATCTAGCATTATAAGTTAGTTAGAAAAATTTTTTCTCGTCTGATTAATTTAGCAGTAAAATTAAATTCCTTAATAGCCGACTGAGTTTAAGCTAGAAATATAATTTCTGTTTTCCACTATAACTCGTCACTATAAAATAATACAGACTATATAAATTAAGCGCTCTGCACCAAATCTAACTAGTGAAATAAAATAAGCGATTTAACACTTTAAACACTTCACAAAATACTAGAATATAATATATATAATATTTACCTCAACACAGAACTACTAAGAACTAAACCACTTCGACCAAACTAAATGCCATCTCTATTAACAGAGATTCTTAGGAATCGAACGAAGGCTTGTTCTAGTCTTGACTGCGAAGTACTGAGTGAATTAAGTCTCAAACTCTTGTTTAAGATATATGAAACACACACAAAGAATGTGCCCTATTTCCAAAACCCCGCAATCTCTCGTCTTTCCTAACACTTACGTTTAACACCTAAACGCATGGCAATAACATGCCAAACCCGTCTTCGCACCTTACGCCAAAACTGGCCCTGGAGCGTGAGTGTCATATCACCTGACACTGAGAATCTACCTTAGAAACTACATGTCAGATGCAAACTACCAGACAAATGTCTCCTCATCATGTCTGACGGAGTGAATTCTCACACTTCAGGCCCAGAAACTTAGCCGAAGAAACACTGTCCCAGGGGAAACTGTAGACAGCTGTCTGCTCCCCTGTCTGACGGAATGCATTCTAACACTCTGCGTCTCGTGTAGGGGCTGACACGTTACGTCATAACTGCGTTCTCAGTTTTGAGAAAAGAAATAGATAAACGTTAGAATGGGAAAATAGTAATGTATATAGTCGCAAACGAACGAATGCGAAAAACACAAAAAGGATAAAAGAGTGATAATAAATAGAGGATACGGGTGAAAGAAAAGAAGAGGAAAATCTAGCACATTTAATGATCATAACTTTCTGTGACACTTGTGAAGACAAAATAATACCTTACGATGAAGTAACCCGCCAATAATCTTGGGAATGAATTATTATTATGATGAGCTCTTTCTGTTGAATGTCTTGATGGCGGTACTATATCTCCTGTGGTTATTTCATTTCTTTCCATTCCATCTCAGGTGGGGGGGGGGGAAGAGGGGGGGAGGGGGGGGGTCGGAGTGGCTAAGAGGTACGGCGTCCGCCTCGAATTCTAGAAGTACCGGGTTCGATTCCCAGTAGAGGGAATATAATTTATGGAAATTGTTTTGTCAGAACCAGTGGTCCCAATGATGTCATACTATCCCAGGGCAAAAAATTATGGTCCCGTGTCCAAGTTAAAAATCCCACGGTGGTTGGATATCATAAAGAGTAGGCCATACTATCCACCACAAAAAATATTTATAGAATGTGCTATGGAGTTCGTGCACTGTGCTGAGATCCCCCTTGTGTGATTTAAGGGAGGAGATCGGAGCACTGATGGAGTTGCCCGTGTGGTCCTTGAAACTAAAACCAAACGAAAAACCATTCCATGTCACCTTCATTGGATCTTTGTAGTACAGCAATACCTCGACTTTCGCCGCTTCCTAGTTTCGTCGCTTCGCTCTTTCTTCGGTTTTCAGTTATAACCACGTTTACAAATTTCGTCGCTTGCTTCGCTCTTTCGTCACCACAGCTCGCCATCTTGTTTCTTTCGTTCAGTCTTTGAATAGAATTCGTTCGGTGTGCACTGTTTTTTTTTTAAATTGTCCGCATTGAATCTCGTATGTTTATTTCTGTTTATTTAGGTGTTACACGCATTCGCAAGTGTTATGTGGTCAGTTATTTACTTTTTTGGGCGGCCCTGATGCATTTGCAGGCTAACTAAAGGCTATGCTTCGACTTTCGTGGATTTTCGACTTTCGTCAGTGCTCTGGTCCCTCCTAACCCGTCGAAAGAGCGAGGTATTGCTGTACGTGTATTTGGATGCATTGGCTATGAAGCTACGGAGCAACCAGCCACTGACGTCAGAGACAAGAGGAGAAGCGAGAAAAAGTCTGCTGAATGAAATGTGACTAATTAATTAACAGCTTTATTATCACAAAATGTTCTTGTAAATGTACGGGTATATTTTAAAATCGCGCCTTGGTATGTATTAAAAAAAATTTTTTTTTAAAAATACAAAAATGCCAAAATATAACTGTCATTACATTCGTCTCCGAATCATTACTTAAGAACATATCGACTTGGACGACTAAATGGGCCCACGTAAGGAAACTACTAAAATTCATTTCAACCTCTTAAACTGTTAATTATGATAAATTCTTAACTTCAGCAATGTATGTTGCATTGTATAAATCCGATTGACTACAATCTTTCATGAACTATATTCGTTCTCTACTGGTATGCGTAAATCTAGATAAAGATACAGATTTATACCTATAGGCGACCCTTTCTGCGAGGAAATTTGTGTAACGTGAATTTTCCACCATGAAAAAACAAAAATTGTAAGGTCTACGAATTCTTTCAATGGGTGTTCAATCTAGTTTTCACAAAGCAATGCTCGCCTTTCCCCTAAAGGTTGGTGGGAATAGTTCGTTACGTTTCACTTAGTTCATAAGAAAAGTCGTATTGCATCGATGCTGAAACAAGCTGGCATTTTAACATAATAGCAAATGGCGATTGATTTCCCCCCTCCCCAAGTATTTATTTATTTACAAACATGAGGCGTCTATTTTATTTTGCAAAGTAACTTCTTCAATTTCTCCTCTCCCTCTTCCTCCCCTCTCCTTCCCCCTCCTTCTTATTCTCCTCCACCTCAACTTCCTTCAATCTCTGGCTGTACTTAGAGTGGGAAAAATTCATTTCCCCTCAGTAAAACACACATACACTCACACAAAGCATCTTTTTCGTCTTATTTCCCATTTTATCTTTCACTGCTTTAAGGATTTGGGGGAATTATTTTAATAAATCACAGAAGCGCACACCATAACACACACAGAAACACACACCTAACCATAACGGTTTCGTCTTCTAGTCCCTTCTATCTTCCCCTGTAGCAAGAACCACGTCTTGTATCACACAAACACACGCTGGCGCGCAAACACATACACTCGCGTGCACACGCGTGCGCACACTCACTCACATACACGGTTCTTTATCTGATCAACTGTATCATTCATTGCAGTAAACAAAACACAAAAATTACCTTAAACACACACAGTCCCACGCACGCGCACGCACACACACACACACACAACCATATCCTCTTAAAAAGACCAAATGTAATTCGCAGCAACAACCGGTTGAATTGTTGCAATCATGGCAAAGGCAGACAATGGCGGCAATTTCCGTTCCCGCACGTGTCTTAATGCCAGGAGAACGATAAAAATGTGCAGAGCCGATATCCAACTTTCTGAAATCAGAAACAGAAAGACAAAGAACAGCAAAAGTGACATGGAACACGAAGACAAGTAGTTTTATGAGATTCAGGTCATGCTGCAGGGTAACTTTACCCATGAAATCTTGCTGGTTAAATATTGTAAGTACAGCAATCCCCTTGTTCGGTTAGCGCTTTTTCGATATAACGCTGTTTTTATTTTATGCCATTAGGCTGTTATACGTTTTAAAAAAATTCGATCTTACGCTAAGCGGTAAACTCTATGGGATGCAGGAATACAACTTTCACAAGCGCATAAGTTCATTCAAGGTGGTGGGATGGCCAAGAAGCACTGTCACTGTTAGCATAATGAAGCGTGACTACAAAGCGGAATGAAGTTCTATGGTAATCAAAGAACAAGATCTTCATTGCTATAAGGGGCTTCTTGCAGTGAAAAAAAGAAGGTGGCAAAGCAAAGCAAGGTCAATTCGTTTTTTAAAGTATTATTTCGTTTGTGTTGAATATGTCTGATAATTATAAGCAGTTACTAAATGTGGTTAACTACAGTATTTAAGTTTTGTCTTTCATCAATTTTTACTTAATTTTGATGCAGCTTTCTGGACCTTGGGGACGAAGGAATTTGATTTCTATTAATTCTTACGGGAAATCAATTTTCGTTTAGCACTTTTTCGGTTTTCGCTCGACCTTTCAAGAACGAATTAACAGCGCTAAGTGGGAGATCCCTGCCTACGTGTTCCGATTATTTTTAAGAGAATTCTAGAACCTTATTGTACAGAATGTCCAGGAGACTACAATATAGAACATTAGCTACTACAATTTAAGAAGTATAAACAAATGAGAATCCCAGTATAATATTCAATTGAACAGAAATGAAAGGACCACAAGAGCGACAGAAGTCATTACGATTTGCATATAAAGAGCATATAATAATTCATTCTCGTGTTTTTTTTTTTGGCGGGCTACTTGCTCGTGTATATATATAATACCAGGAGCGTTCAATACCATGTTATAAGCTGTAATAATCTTACAGCGTGGCACTGCATTTTAAAAATATAGTACAGAGGGTCCTCGATATACGTCGCGCCGATATATATCGTTTCGCATACATGATGTTGATTAATTAGGGACAGTAAACTCGATATGCATCGTGTATTTTCGCACTAACGTCATTTGAACAGGAACGAACCTGTATATTTCCTTCAAATATTCTCTTTCTCCTTCTGTATTTAAATTCAAAAGTATATACTGTATATAAAATGTAAAAACCTCAACCCTAACAGCTAGTCACAGAAGCAGCAGAAACTTCAACTACAGTTTCAGCAATTTCGAGTGCTGAGGAGGAGGAATTGTAATAGGAAGAATAATTAAAAGTTTTTAATTTTATGTTTTATTAATAATTTCATTGTGTATTTTCTAATAATTATTTAGCAATTACAATAATTTATACAGTATTACAGTTTAATGTACAATAAAATTAGTATTTCCTATTCATATGCCTATACACTTCCATATAAATTCGAATTTTTTAGTTTGTCTGGAACGTTATCTCACACACAATACATTAGTTCAATGGGACATCGATGTCCGATATACGTTGTTTCTTTATAAGTGGTGCTCTTTAGGGACCATAACTAAAACGTATATCGAGGACCCCTGTATCAGTAGGACGCTACACTGCACATAATAGTTAAACAATGCTTTAAACTGAACTCATCACTTTACATTGGAATCCTCAACTGTATAATGACATTCGACAGTTCAGACTAGCGTTTCTTAACCGGTGTTCCGCGGTAACCTAGGCACGAGAGGTGGCTAGGGTTACGCAGCAGATCGTGATTGAAAGAAAAAAATAATTAATAAACTGTTTTTTTTTTTCAGTCTTGTATAAAACTGTTTTAGGCTATATTTTTTATTCATATTGCTTAGGCCTATGGTTTTTAGTACCTTTACTATACAACACTGTCAATAAATTTTCATGTTGTAAATAACTAATTAAAATTATTGTGAGCTAAAGATATAATAATTTGTATGCTGGGGCTCCGTGAGACCTGAAAAACTATTTCACGGGTTCCGCCAGGGTAAACATTTGCTAGAAAGGCTGGTTTAGACAGAGAATCGCTCTAAAAACTGATGATCATTATGAAGACCCCTTTAAGTTCATTATTCTAATAAAGAAAACATGTGTAGGCACGAAATTTTGTATTCTTCATGGTGGACAAGTTGCAGATCCCTTTTCAATAGTATCTGAAATGTATCATGAATGCCTCTGGTCACCATTTCACTTTTTTTTTCTTCTGGCTACAGACTGGATTATGAAAACAACGACATCAACCAAAAGAAATGGAATTTAGTGGACTCGACTAAACAGCTTGACGATTTAGATTTTGCCAACGACCTAGCTCTCCTGTCTCATAACTATTAACCAGATGCAAGACAAACTTAGAATACTTTATGAGACGTCACAATGAGGGGATTTGCAAATACACAGACGCAAGTCACAGATCGTGAGAATAAATGCGACTAACGAAAGTTACATTACGCTGGGAGATACATCCCAACTTGCAGGAGACCTAAGGTCAAACGTGAAGATTCATGGACAGGGCCGTGCCTGGTAGTGGTACCACACAGAGTGGTCAATTCTGATGATTCAAACTGGCTCGATAATTTCAATTAGCGGGAGTAGCTGGAATGTCCTGGCAAGTTTGTTCTCGTGCGGCCAAAGAGGTCAACGTTGAGGGGTGAGAGGTCAGTGGCAATTATGTCAGTGGCAGTTATCAGTGGAAGGAGTGTATAAGAGAACTGTATTCAGGGGGATTCAGAAATGAAAACTGTAATGACTAACGCCGTATACGGAAAAAAATCTTGTGACTTAGTAATGTAAAAGTATTAGTAGTGATAGTGGTGGTAGTAATGTCGAAGTAGTAGCTGTTGTTGCTGCTGCTGCACAAGTAATTTTAGCAGCACGAGCAGAGCAATAGTGTGCTGTGGTTTAAAAAAGTTAGTTGCTTATCCTTTACAGGACGTGGCAATCAACCCCAGCTTTGATTGGCTGTTTGTGATTTTTCTAGGCAATTTTTTTTCATTCAGTAGTTTGCCATTGCTTTCTGAACGGTACAGCGCTTATACCATTGTTAAAAATCCACACAAAGCGATCTGCTACCAAACCGCCTGCAGCAGGTTTCGAACCTGGTATATCTGGATTATGAAACTGCGTTCATATCCATTAGGTCACAGACGCCAACGTGCTGTGGTAAAAATATAAAATACCAGAGCATTACTGTCCGTAAAACGGAGGAGATTCTTAATGCTCTGTTGTCATATATGGGAAGAAAGGGGGGTAGGGGGGGGGGGGGGGGGGGGGGGGGGGGGGGGGTGGGGAAGAGAACACGAACAGCAAAAACAACGATGGTATTACGTCTATTTTAATGTATGGGTCGAAAACACGAACAACAAAAGCAACTATGGCATTATAATTTTTTTTTCTGCGTAGGGGGGAAAAAACAAAAACACCAACAACGAAAACAAGGAGGGTTCTTGTTCATCACGTGCTGTGTAACATTATGTTCCATATGTATTATTTAATGACCTGATCAAGTACCACACGTTTTGAGCCCCCGTACAGAGCGCCTAAATATCAACGGAGTTCCAGGGTGATCTAGATTCTGTATGCGTATCTTATACCACTGTATGTAACGACATGTAATTCATACTTCGTTAGTTGTTGTTTGTGCATGTAAGATATGTTGTGTCGTGGTTTACAGCACGACTGCCATATCTGCGCCTTTCACCCCGGCACATCATTTTTCACCAGTCTCCAGTAAACCTGCAAGGCAGAAAGCGATTTCAAATCAGTTTCCCTCTTCTAAATGATTGTTACTGTTAATCAGAATCGACCTCACTGCACTCCGGGCAAACCCATAGGTGCTCAGTCTCCTTCAGCAAATGTCGAAGTGTATGAATGCTAATTGTACCTGTTGCACGCTGGCTGTACATACGACGGATGCATCCTCTCTCACGTTCATCTCTGCTAGTCCCACGTTTGATGACAAATTCCAACAGTCTTAACCTTGATGATTCATCTTTTGCAAAGTCATTATCTAGCAGGTGATTATTAACTGCCCTTAGTATCTCTCCCTTATCCATGTCCAATGTCCCTACTATGGGTGCTCTCGAGGCCAGTCTGTCAGCTCTCTCACTACCACGTACCCCTGCATGACCAGGACAGTAGATACACACAGCTCTTGAAGACTTGAGGATTCTATAGATGTTGTCCATTCCTGCCGCAGCCGTCCGTTCTGGACTTTCTGAAGCATGGCTTGAGAGTCTGACAATATAACTGCCCCCGTTGATGGAGTTTCAGACAGTCACCTCAGTGCTGCAGTAACTGCCTCTACCTCCATTCTCATGCTGGAGGTTGTTGTCATGTAGGCTCCACTCTGTTCAGCAACGACCCAGCCATTTATTCTCGCAGAGAAGCCACATCCTGATTTCTCATCACGCACTAAATGAATAACCATCCAAGGCTAACGAGTTTTATCTATCAGGGACATTCTGGTTTAAGGGTGACAGAGACTCACCCTTACCCCCATTTACTGTTACTTAAACCGGTCCCGCCACCAAAAGGCCAGCAGCTGAGCTTTTGCTGTCAGAGGCTATATGTTGCAACGTTTTGGGTGCCTTTAAACGAAGGGGAACTCAAATACCATCTCTTAACCTATTAAAAATCGTACAGACGGACGTGTTTCCATGTGGGAAAGACAAGCAAACAGCAGAGCATGTCCTTCTAGACCAGCGTTTCTCAACCAGTTTTCAACGGAACCCCAGGGTTCCGCAATTCATCCTCAGGGGTTCCGCGACAAATCGTGGAACGAATAAATAAAAATGTTGAAATACCGAGGAATAAATCCAGATGTCGTTCTTATTTAGGACTATATTATGTTTGTTTCGCATTGTATCTATAAATATCATACTCATTTAATAATTTACAAGTCTGTGAATGTGTGTGTGGCCTGTAACACTCTTCCTGTTTATTTCAATTTTAAAAAGACAGACATCCGTCTCAGTAATAGTAATGTCAAAGAGATAAATGTAGAAAGGATATCTTGGTTAAGAATTTTACGGTAATAGAATTTCTTCAGCAGAAAAAAAAAGTGATAATCTTCAGACTCCGCACGGGCCACAACGGATTGGGATATAATTTATTCAATAAGCTAAAGATAGGAACCACCGATGAGTGTAATTTTGTCACCGATAAAATGACTGCTGAACATCTGCTACAAAGATGCCTAGGTTATGAGCAACAGAGAAAGCACTTATGGCCGTCATAATACCATTCCTGGAAAAAACTCTATGGAGATTCAAACAGCCTCAAGCTGACTACTGCTTTCTTTGAAAATATTTAAGTAGACGTCTGAGAGTGAAGAAGAAGAAGACGAAGAATTGCATCGTAGGGGTTCCGCTGGCCATGAAAAATTATTTTAAGTGTTCCGGCTTGGTAAAAAGGTTGGGAAACATCATGTAACTGTTACAAGATAGGTCTGAGATATTTATGGTCCTGTCCGAGCAGAGGTGATAGTGGTAACTATGTGAGAGTAAGGTGTAAGAAATAGTTTTTCTCACGAGGTGATAGTTTAAGAGAAAGAACAGTTTCTGGATTGAGTAATTTATCTAATCCAGCCTACCTTTACGACTTTATTTAAATCAGACGCACTTTCTCTCCTTATACAAAATACAAGTTACACTGCACCCACTAACACAAACTTCTGTGACAAATACGCACAAACGTGAAAACAAACTATGGATAACATATATGGGCAGGGGTTGATGTTACGCACAAATAATTACTTTTTTCCAAAGTCTTTGTATGATCGTTTTTCGTATGTATGATCATTATTTGACTGAAATGCATGTTATATATATTTTATGGTCAAAGGGACAGGATCCGATATATCGATACTGCTATTTTTTATGAGTTTACCTCCTCTTGTATAGAGACACGTTCGGTCTATAATGTCTTGAACGAAGCGTGACCATATCTCCTTATTTGGTAGTATCAGTCAACTGTTGTAGATGTTTGAAACCTTTCTTAACGCTTCTGTTCATGTCCATAAAAGGCGCGACTGTGTAAGACTTTTATCTCGAATGTTCTTAGAATCGTCTTATTGTGAACAGCGACTCAGAGATTGTCACTCTGCGCATGTCTCGACTGGGTTGTCGTTTTGTTGTTCCGCCCAGGTCGGGGAGTTGAGAAATGGACTGATTAGCGAGCGGACGCGACTGCGTCTTGTGATTCTCTGAGGGAAATACATTGTCTTTGTGAGTTAGTTAGCTAACTAGACTATTTCCCCGTATTATTCAAGCCTGCCTGGAGGCATATGTTCATGGTTGATTTTCCGAAATAAGGTAATTCCTCTTGTATCGAACTTTAGGCTATCATCTAGAGGTTCGTCATTTTGTCGCCTTTTTTGCTCGCCTGTGTGATTCAAAATGGAGAGGTACTTTGACTAGGATTAAGTCACCGGTATCTTTATACCTGAACTAGTTATATACCTATGGGTCGCTCTAGACCAACCAGACTATTGTCTGTGTTCCAGGATTCGTTATATCAGAGATCACGTCCAAGTCAGATGGTTAGACTTAGGAAGGTTATAAAGGTCGAGCTGACCTGTAATCCATGTATGCTACTCACGTGCAGACAGTAAACGGACGTATGTTATACATCTGATCTGCTAGCATCAGGAAGGAATAATTATTATTGTCTATGAACATTAAGGATCTGCAGCTGACCACGGTTGCAGAAGTTATATGTATTATTTATCAAGCTTCGCTATGATATTTGTTTTCCATACAACTATTGAGTATTGACTTCTACATGACTGTCAGTTAACATGAGTTTGAATGCTGCATTCGTTGTACTATGCCGATGATAACATAAGTGTCATGACTGTTTTGTGGCGTGCAATAAATGGTATAAACCTAAAGCGAAGTTACCATTTCTATGACTCTACACGTCATGTTGCCTGTGGTGTACCCTGAACTGTTCTACTGCAACACACACACAGCAACAATCTAAACCAGATAAGACACCCACATCTTGCATTGTAATACCTGGTGTCGATAGAGGTGGTAATTTGACGGCATCCTAATTCCACCCTTATCAATTCACCAACACGATAACTTACGGTTTGTTAAGTTTATTATCACTAGAAAATCACAACATCAAGCATATACATCAATAAAGCATGGTTTACAGACAAAAATGAAATTAACCCAATAGGTCCTCCCCTCGTAAAGGAAAAGAAAGACAATCCCAACAGAGGTAATTAACACAAAAGATCAAAAGTTACTAATAAGGTATGGAATAGACAACATGGGAAAAGAACAAATTCCTAATTAATCTATCCCATAAATACTCAGGTTAGTGAGAATTAAACAGAAGATTTGTATGATGGTGTAACAAAAGGAAAATATGTTTCTCTCTTTATGCTCATTCATCCAGTCATAACCGTCATAGGATGAATAATATATATATATATATATATATATATATATATATATATATATATATATATATATATATATATATATATATATATATATATATATATATATATATATATATAGATATATATTTATATATACAGTACTTTGCAAAAAAAATGGCAGTCATATTTTCGCAACGCAGCACACTCATAGAAGCAAATAATAATAAAAAACTGTATGTCCGGAGGAAGATTGGTATCTCCCCTATCTATTAACAGTGGTTTCAGTACAATATAATGTTGCCTTCTCCAGCAAGGCAAGCCTGGATGCGGCGAGGCATACTTCCCACAAATGTTTTTAAGGAAATTGAGAGTCAGACTGTCCCAGTATTTTTCAGCTACCTTCTTCAATTGTTCAACGTCTCTGAGTCCACTCTTTTTTAAATGATTCTTGAGTAGTGCCCAAACGTTTTCAATTGGGTTTTGATCGGGACTGTTGCTGGGCCACTTCAGCACTATTACATTCTTCTCTTGCAGCCATGCTTTGGGGGTATGAGCTGTATGATTTGGGTCATTGTCATGTTGAAATGTGCACCCATCGGGGTACATGACCTGCATAAATGGCAGAAGGTGTCCCTCTAGTATGTCGATGTACCTTTCTTTCGTGAGAATTCCTGTGAAAACACACAGTGGGGTGGCACCTCTTGCTGACACCCCTCCCCAAAGATGGAATTTCTAGGTATGTTTCGGTCGCTGGTACACAGGCGTTACAGAGCCTTTCGTCCAAATATTTATTTGAGCAGGATAAGACCAACGAGAACATTCATCTGAAAAAATCACATTGTCCCATGACAAATTTTGGTGTTCGTGGCACCAGTTCAAGCGCATCTGTTTGTGAGTCTCTGTGAGCAATGGTGACGAAATTACCCGCTTTTTTGTGTAATTCATCCTGTGTAGCTCCCGGTTGACAATAACATTAGATACCTCTGGGCTTCCCAACTCGATCATGCGCTGCCGTATGTTTTCTACACTCTTCATTGGCCCAGACCGAACGATTTGGGCGAGACACCGATGGTCCTTTGTGACCAAAATTCTTGGCCTCCCACTACCTTCTTTTCGCTCGATTCCATTACCTGCTTTTAATTTACTCACAACTCTGTAGACAGTCCGCTCAGGAATGTTCAAGGTTTTAGAAATGTTGGAACATGTTTGATTTCCTTCATTCCAAAGCTGTGAAATTAACATACACTTTGACTTTGTATCCATTTTCTGCCACTAGCATTAGAAATTGTCGTCTGCTCTTATATCAAGGGACGTTACTCTACGCTAATTTTTTTTTTTACTTTTGGTAGTGTTTGCTCACTTAAGTGGAGTGCAAATTTGGGGCAGAACCAGGATTTTGATCAGCCTAGATTTAGGAAAAAATATAAACATGTAACCATAATATAAATATCATATCCTAACACGCGTCAAGGTAAGACCTCTTAACCACTCTGTTATTAAATTAGATTATGGACCGCAAGTGTCTAGCTTATCTTATCGCTTTTAACACGAGATATAAACACTAGTCATTTATAAAATTACACAAAATGAATAGAAGTAAATTGTATTCCTTCAATTATCAATCATCTAGCTTCTTATAAGTTAATTAAACCATCTGGAATAAAATCGCTATGCGTTATTTAAAAACCAGTTTAAGCGCCTAGAAATCTCAGTGAATTATACTGATAAACTTAGCACAAGAAATCACAACAGTGCTATTATATATATGTTACCACAAAACAGAAAAATTAACTATCTCCACGAAATCTGAGTAATCCACTTGTACTAATGGCTCTTATGATATCGAGCTAGATATTTCAAAAATTTCCTGAAGTGACTGATAACTGATTTTGGGGAGAAGGGATATATATATATACATATATATTGAAATAATCTGGTCTCGCTGGAAGGTGACGAAAGTCGCGCCTTGTGCAAATCAGCGGGTTTCAGCGGGGATTTCTTCCCAGATAAAAGAATTTCTCCGTTCCCTCTGTTACCCGGTGAAATCGACAACAAAAGGCTTCAGATCTCGGCGATTGACGAGCTCTGCAGGGAACTTCAAAAGCCGTTGCCTTGTCCATGTTTCTGGGACCGTGCGCTGTCATTATGTCGTAAGCTTGACAGCTCTGCTCTCATCGAACTTCCAGCCAAACGTACTTGGCCCGTCCCGTTTTAGAAGGAATGACAGTTATAGATCTGAATAGCCGCTCGTCAGCGCGTGGAACAAGACAAGTAGGCGTGGCTAAAACTATGAGTTAGACAGCTAGCGAGAAAGGCATGGATTATGCCTAACAAACGTGCATACTAATTGAGGAAAGCAAGGTGGAACGAGTTGGTTGAATGGAATGAGGGGCGACGGAAGGAATCCAGCGGACTGATCAATGTAGTCTATTCTCATAACCTGTCTCAAAACACTGTCCTAAACTGTCGACTCTACTAGAGAAGATCGACAGTATGGCCTTCGCCAACCCCCATGACAGAAAAACTGTATGGTGATGAAAGAAGTCTGAGACAAGACTGTCAATTGAGATAGATGGGATTACATGAGAGCAAACGAAGAAGCAGAATACCTCAGTAACGTGCAGGGATACACTTTTGTTGATTTTGAAAAGTGCGACCATTTTAATTTACTAATTTTCACTTCAACAGTTCGATTTTTTAATTTTTTTTTTCAAAGCGCGTTCCTCTTTTTCCGCATAATGACGCCACAATTTGCCAATTTCTTATGCACATTCTAGCATCGTGAGTGCAGTTCGAAACATTGTTCCTTGTGAAAAAACTCTTGTGTTGTTTTAAATTGATTTCTCTTAATGTAAAACCCCTTTAATCTTATATATAGAAACTTCTCAGACTACAGCTGGGGGACCCCAAGATGCAGCAATAGTGAATGCAGTCAGCGACCCATAGCTGTACTGCTTGCATCAGGACCAGCGAACCAGAGCTGGTCAAGACCGCACTTCACCTCCACGTGGTGGTCCTGGAAACAGTCTGCAGCAGTGCAGTCTGGCTGAGCGAGTGCAGATCGCAATGGGAAGGCAAACCCGGTCCCTAAAAAATGCCGTGCTGAAGTCGGATGTGTCGACCGAAAGGTGCAGATATCACAGCTTAGGCGTAAACAGACACAACGCAACCACCGTCCTTTTCAGGGCGAACGAAGAAGAAGAAGAAAGAAGACTACAGCTGGGAAAATGCTGTGCAGGATGTCTTCAAGACAATAATATAGAGCATTTCTTGTTAAAATGTAAGAGGTATGAATTAATGAGAATACCAATATTAGATTATTTGCAGGCACCAAACTTACCTATGAATATAGAAGAGGTGTTAAGCAGTGGCGTATCCTGGTAATGCGAGCTAGGCGTGCTGCTACTTAAAATGAATGTGTACGCCTACTATTTAACTTCTTCCCCTCTTAATTTAAAAACCAACTATATTCAATTACGCAACGATAGTTATTAGGGGTATATGTCAATTATCTCCGAAATACTAATTAACTTACAACTTGAAACTCACTGTCACTGTAATAGTCTGCATTCATGGCAACTAACAAAAATTAATCACAAAAAACACTGGACGGACGCAAGCCGAATTTTACAACTCGAGAGCTGCAAGTCCACCGCACGCATGTTCGTATTGTATTGACGTATCTGGCATTGACCCCGATTGTCGTGGTTGAGTAAAGTGTAGAGTATTTGTCGAGTTGAACAATAGTAGTGAAATCGACAAGGGATAGTGGACTGACAGAGTTATAGATTACACACACAGAAAGGTGTAAATAGGAGATGGACTTGAGACAACCTGGAAGAAGATTTACCAAAATGATCTCTCTCTCCAAGCCTCAACTCACTTTTCACTGTCTAAGCATCTCCTGCTCTCACTCTTTTCTCTTATCAAACATAGAGATTATAGTAAACAGCTAAACAAGTTTAATTATGGATGAAAAGGGTCGGGAACAGCGCATTAATAAATGTGTAAACTTTATTAAAGAAGAAAAGCATGGAATTAATGCATATCATCATACACAGCATAAATTACATCAATAATCAAAATATTCATCAATAGTCATAAATAATCATCAATAACCACCAATAATGCAAATACACACCCACAAACACACACACCACCAACACTCATAAAAACCTGTAGAACGCGGAGAAAATAACTAAGCTGTCCGACAGAGGGTCCGCTTTCGGGGACCAAAGGCGCTAGCTCCAGAAAGTGTCTTACCGATAAATATCCTTCAAGATGACTGAAGTGAAATACCGAACTTTCCTTGTCGGGCTAAACGTTGGTGACCCCTAATTGCGCGAGGGAACACTGGAAGACGTTGTTTATCTCCTGCTGACCACATAAACGAACTGAGCGACAGCCTGTCCGCTTTTTCGTGGGACCAAAGGTGCTAGCTCCAGAAAGTGTATTACATGTAGATCCTTCGTGAGGGACTAGCCTACAAAACTTTCCTTGTTGGTGCTAAACGTTGGTGACCGCTACTTGCGTGAGGGGGGCTGGAACTCTGTCCATAGATGGCTGCTCATACGTGCGAGGTTTTAAGTATCCAGAAAATACACCAGAAGAAGTCACTTGAGGACAAAGAGTCCCAGGCGCGCTTATCCGGCGCTAGGCTCTGCTTGGCTGTAAATCCTGTTTAAACTGGTTTGGCTGTGGTTTGCTGAGTGCTCCGTTTAGGCACAAAAAGGCGGGTGATATGGAATTCTGCTATAGGCATGCTGGGCGGTTTTGATATTCTGGAAGCCGCAATGCTCTGGCTGGTAATCCAATAGGCGAGTAGAGAACTACTACTACATTTGGTGATTCCAGATTTAGCGCTGGCTCCGTTGCACTGCGTGAGCTTAACTTGGCGTTGACAAAAAGGGGTTTTGATTCAGGAACGGGGTTGACGATTCGTTGCTAGATGTATAAAGAAACCCTCTAGATCGAAGAGTATATGACTTTCTTCGCCTGACTGGAGTCTGCTCTAGCGATTCGGTCTCCCTGAAACCCGAAAATGACTAGAACATAGGCAAACACATTCTAGTACTGTGTTAAATTTTGCCTTATCTCATGATGGTCATCTACGGGCCAGGAATATTCACGAAGTGTTTTTCTTCTTCTTCTTCTTCCGTCCTTAGCCGCCGACCGT
Source organism: Oreohelix idahoensis (assembly GCA_024509875.1). NCBI lineage: Eukaryota > Metazoa > Mollusca > Gastropoda > Stylommatophora > Oreohelicidae > Oreohelix > Oreohelix idahoensis. Next base: position 195,108 of record JAMPIV010000303.1, on the reverse strand, counting down.
CAAAGCAGTCAGTGGCCATTACGCCTAGTGGCGTCTTAGGGCAACAGCAGATATGTTTTCTTTGCCACTGTTTCCCATCACGCCTATTGGCGTCTTTAGGGCAATGGCAAATCAATCCATTTGCTGTTGTTTCCGTAATCGAAGTGACTGGCAAACGGGTGATCAGCCCGTTGGTGAAGTGTTTTTGACGTAGTAAAATTTCAAGTCTTATAGCTTACAAACCATTCTACCCAGGACACCTGCATAGCCTGATTCTACAGAGGTATCGGCGTAATGCGTAATACCGGGTAAGACAAAGGTTTCAGAAGCAACAACTTTGCGAAAATTCCCCCAGAGAGACAATCATAATATTATGTGCTCTTTGCTCATCTAAGGGCAAACAACAAAGACTAGCAGCGGGTTATCTCCCCCTGCCGGACCGTTTCTTCACAGAAACCGTCTTCGCTCGTGATCAAACACTAGAGCGACCGGAGAAATGTTTCTCTGGTCAAGCGAGCCACCGGTGCGTTGATGTAATATTACCGCTGCGCTGACCGTTTCTGACCAGTGGGGGATTTCTACTGAAAGCCAGAACGTAACCAAACGCGGGTGGGGTTTGAGAAGGTGTAAAAAATGGGCCACGAAGGTAGAAAAGAAATACAAAATGTCAAGGAAACCATGGCATTAAAAGAGTAATCAAATTATGGACAAGATGGTAAAATACATTATCTGTCTACGTGACACCGATCCACACAAACCAATCTTCAGACGTGAATCCGAAAGACGCAGCACGCATTGTGACGGAATTATCCGAGAGACTTCGGGCGATTGTAACCAACCAATAAAAACTGCACTATAAAACGCGTCTGGGAAACTGAAATATCTACCCCTCCACGCCTTGAGCACGCAGCGTTCGCACACAACCGTGAGAAATACAAACCAGATAAGTTGAATTTAATTTATTTGCTGTTTCTATTTTGTATACAATTTAAGCAGTTAGTATAATTGTTGATTGCTTGATACTGGCTAGGAGTGATAATATAAATTAGGAATAGCCATAAATTAAAAAGAAACAAATAAATTTTAATAGGCCCAGGCGCCACGTGCTTTCCATTGTGTGGTATGGTAGACATTTTTACTTTACTTAACTCATCAGAAAATAGCAAAAAGTTGAATCATCCTAAACTGTAATCATAGATCCTAGTAGTGTTAATCAATTATTAATAAAAAATATTAGTGATTAAGGGAATTTTAGATTTGCCAGATCAAAAGATTTGAACCAAAATAGACCAAACTTCTAAGAATAAGAACAAGATAGCACAATAAAATAATTAAATTAATAATAACAAAATAAAAGAAAGGGAGCTAAAAGAAAAGGAAAGAACAATAAGTAAAGAAATTCAAATAGGAAATTAGGACATAGCTCATAACCAAACATGGCACCTTGTTGCAAGGTGGTTTGCTCTGAACAATGTTCCATGTGATATGAATAAAACAATTATAAATTTCTGGCCATTGTTTTTTCTTTGATATGTTAGTTTTTTTTTATTCAGTGATAGTGCATCGTGCCTTCGATGGAAGATTAAGCGAATGCGGGGGTGGAAGATTCCGAACAATACTTGAACCTTGGAATACGATTGATTTGATAACTCATTTCATTGAGTCCATACATTTAATTCACAGTTGTACACACAGGATGATCATTTCAAATAGGAGTAGAACATAAGTCCATATAAGTCATGCATAAATTAATCAATAACGTAGACTGCTGGTTTACGTGTCAATGTCCGTTTAAGGATACAATGCAGTATTGTCGTCAGAACATCACAGCTATATGCACGCGCAGCTAGACATGGCTACCTGCCGACAGTGAGACTGCGAGTCTGAATATATTCATACGAATTTGACGATTATTCTTCTCCTTCTGAGAATTCTAGTTAAATACTAACCTCCATAAATTTCCCTCTCATATAGAGTTCTAGGACTGACCCTGGTCCATCAAAAAATGCATATATAAATGGCTATATCATGCCATTGAATTGGAAGGTTAGAAAAACGCAGCTATTCAGCTTGGCGTTTCTTAGTTACCGACTGTGACCCAAACAACGCTATACACGTCATAATCGATCGTGTATGGAGCGTTCAATAATTAAAACATCTATCGCAATATATTAAATGCCTTAACCTTTACAATTGCACGTCTGATAACCTTTAGCAGACGGCGTTAATATCATATACCGTAACACACCTATAGTCCTAACTAGATCACAGTCAGGTGAAGGCAAAACGTGGGCAGAAGCAGTTAAAACCAAAGATAAGGACACCAGGCACGATAAACTAGAAGAGAATAGTCAGGCCCCCATAGAAGAAATTTCTAACCAAAAAAATAGCAATGAAAGTACCAAAGAAGGCTCAAGACATAAAGCAACCCAGGCAGTTTCCCAAAATAAAGATGGAGTAAACATATGTCGTTTAAAGATAACACAAGTAGCTGGTGAGGCTGTAAAGATCAAGGCACTAGATGAAGACAAAATTATAAACATCCTTGAACCTGTGTTAGGCAAAAAGGCGATAGCCAAAATTTCCAAAACTCATTTTGGCATAATAATTACCCCAAATCAGAGTGACAGAATAAAAGAGATGTTAGAGGAACTCAAAGTAGAAGCAAAAACAGTGACTCTTGCACACGACATAGAAGTAAAGATAGAGCTAGCAAAAGAGACCAGTAGATGTGTGTTAAAAGGGATAAACACTACCCTTCCAAGCGAGGAAGTTATGAACATCCTCGCAAAACATAACCCAGACATAAAGCTGATACACGTGGACAGAATAATGGTGAAAGGGAGTATTGTAACCCCAGTGGTTATAATAACGGCAGAAGGGAGGGAAACCCCTAAAATGCTACTATTTTGGAAAACCAAGAAGCACACCGAAGCGTACATACCCCCTGTGCTACAGTGCTCCAACTGTCTGAAATTCGGCCACGGAAGGAACAATTGTAAGGGGAAAACAGTTTGTAGGTACTGTTCCAGTAATCACCCTTCTACACAGTGTGAAAAGGCAAAGGCAGATACCGACTACAAAAAGGCGAATGGAAACAGAAAATGTATCAATTGTAAAGGGAACCACAGTGCCAGGTTTCAGGGCTGTCCAGTATACCAGCAAACAAAACAAGCACTTAAAGAATCCATCCTAACAAGAAAACCAATTAAAACAGTAATGAAAGAAATAAAAGAAAACACAAAAAACACAAACAGTAAAGTTGAAGAAGAAATCAAGTCTCTTAAAGAAGAAATTAAAACTATTAAAACGCAGCAGTCAAAAGAACAGAAAATAACTAACAAAACAAAAGAAAACAGCCAGCCAGACAGTTCAGCTACAACACTGGAAAATGGGAATTCACTGAAAAGTGCAGAGGCATTTCTTCAAGAAGTGAAAGCCATACAGTACCAAATTTCCCAGGATATAGCTAAACTGACTGTACTGAAAGAAGAAAATGAAATGATACTAGTCAAACTGTCCGAACAAAAAGAAAAAAGTGAAATAATACTAAAAAGAATGGAAAGTGAAAAACAGGAGATTAACATAGGGAGAGAAGGGAATGTAGCATTGGATGAAAATAGGAAAGTGGTCAAAAAGAACAAAAGGCAACAGGAAAACAAAAGCAACCTAGAAGAAACTATCAAAGAAACTATCAAAAAACATTTTGAGGCACATTTACCACACTTAGCTGAAGAAGTTAGGGATATAATGACAAGTATAAATAGGGATTTTCTGAGAACTTGATGGATAATGGGTCCACAAGTACAGGAAATGCAGAATAATAGCAAATTTGATAGCTACCAAAATAAAAGGTACACTAGATGATGTTAAAATTCAATTTAGAAAGATTTAGAATTATCCAGTGGAATTGTAGGGGTATTAAAAAAAATTTTGCACCCCTACTATCAGAGACTGGAGGAAATACTGATATATATGCTCTTCAAGAGACCCATTTAAACCCAAATAATAGATATAGTTGTAAGGGCTTTAAGATACTTAGACACGATAGGAAAGAAGGTAGAGGAGGAGGTGTCGCAGTATTAGTTAGCGAAAAATTTAAAATCATAGACTGGGAAGTATTTAATACAACCAATATAGAAGGTATCCAGGTTACTATAGCAGCTGAACCAAACAATCTAACAATTCTAAATGTATATGCTAAAGATGGCACAATTAAAGATGAAGAAATACTAGCCATAAGCACCAGACTAGGCCCCAAAACAATCATAGTAGGCGATTTTAATTCCCATCATTGTGCTTGGGGTGGACAACATGCAGATAATGCAGGAAAATGCCTACTTGACTTCATAGAAAACAATGAACTACTAATACTAAATGATGGATCTGCAACAAGAATTAATCCACAAGCTAATAGGGCAGACTCAGCAATAGACATAAGTATAGCAACTAACAACCTAGCGAATGTAAATTGGGAAGTGTTACAAGACACAAACTCAGATCATCTGCCCATTGTAATAACCATGCATGAAAATGTCATTCCAAACCCAGAACCAGAGAAACCTACCTTCAACTATAAAAAAGCAAACTGGGAAGCTTTCCAATCAGAGCTGGAGGTGATGGAATATAAAGACATGGAATCAGATGATACTGACTTGTGGGCAGAAACACTGACCAATGAAATTCTGAAAATAGCAATAAAGTATATACCAAATAAAAATATGCCACAACACCTTAAACCAATAAATAACATTAATAAGAAAAGAGAAACTCAATGGAATAAAGAACCAGTTGCCTGGTGGAATAAAAGCTGTGCAGAAATTCATGAGAGAAGAAAAAGGGCCTTACAAAAATATAGAAATAACAGAACAGAAGAAAACTATGATAAGTATAAACTTATTAGGAATGAATCTAACAGAATAATATTCAAAGCCAAAGAAACTAACTGGAAGGAGTTTTGTCAGTCACTTAAACCTAGCACTCAAATTAGAGAAGTATGGAAAAAGCTTAAGGCAATCAAAGGGAACAATAAGAAAACAATAATGCCAACAATCAAACTACCAAAGAGAGCAGAAACAGATAAAGAAAAAGCTAATGCCCTTGCCGAGTATTTCTATAAAGTCAGTGCAAAAAGTAGCCTTGGACAGGAAGAAAATGAGAGAAGAGAAAGACTTAGGATACAGTTTTTAAAAGAACTACCAGACCAGATAGATGAAACAAACTATTTAGATGCTGATATAACAGAGGAAGAAGTAACTAATGCAATAAAAGATAAATCTAATACTGCCTCAGGGCAAGATATACTTAGTTATGAAATCCTTAAGAAAGTACCCAAAAGAACTATAAACATAATAACTTCACTTTATAACAAAATCTGGAACTTAGGAAAGATACCAAAAGCATGGAAAGTAGCTATGATAGTACCCATTCTAAAACCCAATAAGGAAGCCCATGATGTAAGTTCATATAGGCCTATCTCCTTAACATCACAACTAGGTAAAATACTGGAAACTGTTGTGAATAAAAGAGTTAAATTCTACCTAGAAAAAAACCAGTTATATAGCCCAAACCAGTCAGGGTTTAGAGCAGACAGAAGTACAGTAGACCAGCTTGTAAGATTAGAACATGATGTAAAGCTAGGGTTCAAGAGGAAAGAGAAAACAGTGGCAGTCTTTCTAGATGTAGCTAGAGCATATGATGAATGCTGGCGAGATGGAGCTCTTTACAAAATGAAAAAGATTGGCATTACTGGTAAAACCTATAGGTATCTAGAAAACTTTTTACAGGACAGGTATTTTGCTGTACAGGTGAATAATGATAGGTCAGAAATATATGAACAACAGAATGGGATTCCTCAAGGATCAGTGATCTCTCCTTCAATTTTCACTATAGCTGTAAATGATTTAGCAGATGAATTTAATGACATAAAGAATGCAGTATCACAATTTGCAGATGACTGTGCCATTTGGCGATCTGGAAAAAACTTGGACCATGTTTACAAAAAACTTCAAAATCAAATAGACAAAGTTTCAGAGTGGATGAAAAGTTGGGGCTTCCAAATTAATGTAAACAAAACAGTAGGTATGATTTTCAGCAAAGGAAATTTTAAAAAAAAAAATAACAAAATCAATATAACCATTAAAGGACAGAAAATATGTACCTCCTCAACAACTAGATTTCTGGGCATAACTTTAGATAAACAACTAAATTATAATAAACATATAGACAATTTGGTAGAAAGCTGTAGGGGACCCCTAAATATACTAAGGATTGTAAAAGGTAATGGATGGGGGGCCAGCAATAAAATAATGCTTATGTTCTACAAGTCCTTCATCAGGGGGAAACTGGATTATGCCAGCATAGTCTATGACTCAGCTGCAGCTTCTAACAAAGCAAAACTGGACAGGATTCAAAATGCAGCCATGAGAACTATTACAGGTGCATTTATATCGACACCAGTAGAAGCTCTAGAAGTAGCTCTCGGCATACCTCCCCTTGGTCTAAGACGGAAAGAACTGAGATTAAATTATTGGAGTAAAGTAGCACAAGAAGTGACCCACCCAGCACATAAAGCATTTGTCAAAAACCAACCAAGTGTATGGGACGTCCCCTTAAATAAAGATAGATATCCAACAGGGTGGAGAACTATAGAAGACCTAATGCAGTTCAAAGAACTATCAAACACAATTGAAAATAGTAATAAATACAGAAGCAAAATACCACCATGGGAACTAAAAACACCAATCATAGACTACTCACTTACTGAAAAGATCAAACAAAACATAGAAGATAAGGAAGCCAAAATGATAAGTAGAAAGTTCATAGAGCAACTAACTAAACAAAGTCTGGCCGTCTACACTGATGGATCCAAGGGTGATAGTGGGCAACTAGGTGCCGGAGTTGTAATACCACAATGGGGAATAAAAAAGAGCTACAGTGTAACGGAAGGGGCATCGATTTTTACTGCAGAGATGGTAGCAATTCTTAAAAGTCTAGAAATAATCGAAGATAACCCACCAGAAGCTGTTACGATATTTACAGACTCACTATCATCACTACAAGCACTAGAACACCCAGGTAAATGTAGCCGGCCAGACATAAAGGAAGAAATTCTAGCAATTAATACATCACTAGAGAACAGAGGATGTAGTGTGAGGCTAGTGTGGGTTCCAGCACACATAGGTATAGCTGGCAACGAGTTGGCAGACCAGAATGCCAAGAAGGGAAGAACAAGTAAAAACAATATAAAAGCAGGACTAGGAAGGTCAGAGATCAAGAGCCAAGTGAAGGAAACTATAAACGAGGAATGGAAGAAAACATGGAAGGAAAGTAGAAAAGGCAGACACGCGTTCAAACTGCTGAAAGAACCAACGAGGACATGCCAGGTCAGAGAAGAATTAAAGATACCATCGAACAAAAAACTGTGGCGTCTCCGACTCGGTGCAACATACTTCATGGTAGAAGAACCACACTGCCAAGAATGTCAGGAAGAGAATGACATAGACCACTACCTGATCCACTGTAAAAAGTATGAACAACAAAGGCTTGAATTAAAAACTTACTATAGAAATCACAATATAGACTTAACAGGTGATAAGGTTTTAAGTATAGATGCCCCAAGAGATGCCCAATCAATACTTAAAAGATATATACATAAAACAAAGGAAAAAATATAAGGTTAGAACTTCAGGAAAATCATCCAACTAAATAGAAATTAAGCAGCAAGAACTAACAAAGCATTAACAAAAAAAAATAACTACTCATAGGACAAGGAAAGACAAGGTATTAAAAAAAAGGGACAACAACTCAAAAAGAACAAATACTAATACAAATTAAAACCAAGTGTAAAGGACAATAGTTATCTAGAAACAATACAAAAGAGAAAATAAAATTGACAAATACTAATATAAATAAAAATCAGCAACTGCAAAAGACAACAGTTATTTAAATTGAATACAAAATTAGTAAATAAAATGACACTAAATACCCCAATTATAACCAACTTTCAGGTTGAACAGGGTAGACCAAGATGGAACGAGAAGAGGCAACAATGATCAGATGTTGAGTGCCCGATCTCCAACCATCAATTCATCAAAACAACAACAACGAAACTAGATATGCGGGAAAATCCGTTATCCTGATGCGTGCGGTCCGAATACAGAACTTTAGAAGAGAAATATTTTATAGAATAATAAATTAAATTTTTTATTTTCCTTCGGGCATAGGTGTGCGCAGCACGCACAGCACACATAGAGAATACGCCACTGGTGTTAAGAATAGACAGACCTAGGGAACTGCATAATATAGTCAAACAATATTTAACAGGCACAAATGTTAACTGGCAAACTTGTATTACACGACGTACAAAGGGATTGACATAAGGGGAGGTTAAACCCCCAAAATGAAAAACACAGAATTATAAGTTAATATCTATATCTGGTCATTTATACAAGCAAAATGACTGAAAAAAATACAAAACATTGAGGTATATGCTAAAAACTTGCGGAAACTATGGCGGAAAAACAGTGAAAACACGGCAAATTTTAGCTTTTTTGGGTATTTTGTTGCCCAAGATATCTCAAATGTGAGTACAACTTGAGTTATGAAATTTGGCTGTTTCATTTGTTAATATATGATAATGATTGTATACTAAAATAATTTTGATTGGTTTGATATCTGAGTTTTTTTTAATTTTAACATCATCATCATCACAGCCCGTAACCCGTCATGGGTCGTAGGGGTGCCATGGTGGAAGCATCAGCAGACAGGGTCCTCCACTTTTAACATACCAATCGAAAAATAGTTGAAATTTTTAAGGGGGTATCTTAGTTATTTCTTAACAGTTTTGTAGTTTGTTAACATATATCCTTTATTTTAGTTTATTTTAATGAGCACTATGCGTACAGCATGTGGCTTAAAATTTACTGCTGTGTCACTAATAGTTTTTGAAAAATCATGGGCAACGTGCCCACATTTGTGTGAAAAATGAGGTTTTGAGAAAATTAAGAAAAAAGGGAGGAATTACACTTTGACACAAAATTTACTCACCTCGGTATCCTCCTGCTATGTAGGAATCATCTCTGGTATTTTCCTTTATTGATTCCATGTTCTGTGTCATACTTTGCAGCTTACTTTTCATTAAATTCTTCATTTCAGCAGACTGTATGCGCTTTTCATCAGTTTCCGAAAAAATACATCCTTTCTCTGGTAGACATGTACTATGCGGGGGGAAGCGATTGCTCTACCCTCAGCAGACTCAGTACATGTAGGAGAGGCTTTGCTCTCAATATATTCAAGATTAGGATACCCTTATCAGATATTAACTGACAATGGTTCACAGTTCAGAGGGAAACTGATGGAGGAAGTTTTTAGGATTTTTCAAAATATTCTCGTCCGCACATTTTATCATCCACAATCGATTAAATAAGTGGAAAGATATAACGGGACTCTACTTACAATTTTACGTAAGCTCGCACAAGAGGAACCAGAATCCTGTGATTCGTTCTTACCTGCAGCTTTATTTGCGTATAAGGAGGTACCCTACCACTCTACTGGAATACCTCCAGTCACGTTATTATTTCGATGACCCATCAAAGGACCCTATGGTTAATAAAAATCAGCCAGTCAAAATTATTTTTACACATGAAACTATGTTTGAAAAACTTGAATTCTGTTTGCTTCAGGGAAATGAATACGGTACCGAAAATTAAAATCCATGCATTAGAAGCAATATAGCATCACAAATATACCAATTTGTATATTTTACATATATAATTAGGTAAAAATACACTTACCTGACATACTTTAAAAATTTATATAAAATCATCCACAAAGGTTTTAGTGAAAATAAACATACAAAAATGTGGGCAAATGAATGTACTTTCCAGTGCAATATGTATCTAAAATTTGATATTTTCAATGAAATTCTTCATTTTTGGGGTTAAACCTCCCCATAAGTCTTGGGCCTGACCATGAAGGAGTCACAGGAGGAAGATGAAACTTGGCACATTTAAAGTTCATCATATTTGCACTGAATGTGTGAAGTATGCGTTTGTTTCTTCAATGGGTTTTCCCGCTACGGTGCACGGCGTAATGTACCCTATTGACCGGATCTGCTGCTCCAAAGATTTGACAAAACAATGGAAAAGAAGGAGGCATGAGCTGTGATAAAATTTCTGATGTTTCAGAAATTGCCAGCATGCAATGGAAAACCCCGGGCTCCCCAACACCTGTCAAGCCGAGGGCGCAAAAATCTGCAGGAAAAGTGATGCTGACTGTTTTTTGGGACGGCAAAAGTGTCCTTTTGAAAGATTATCTGCCTCGTGGCAACACAGTTAATGGACAGTACTATGCAGATCTTCTCACCAAACTAAGAAAGGTTGTGACCAGGAAACGAGGGATAATGCGCACTCAAAATCTTCCTTTGCTTCAAGACAACGCGCCCTCTCACAAAGCACGGTTTGTGCAGCTAGCAGCCAACGATTTAAATATTGAAATTCTTCCACACCCACCATATTCTCCATCAGACTTTTTCCTATTCCCAAATCTTAAAAAACAGCTAAAAGGAAATCATTTTGACAGCGATGAAGAGGTTATACTGGCATGTGATGACTGGTTTAGTTTGAAAAATAGGGTGTTCTACTCCCAAGGTCTTTTCAAGGTCAAGCAGAGATGGCAGATGTGTGTCAATTCAGACGGTGGCTATATTGAAAAGGAATAAACACTATACAAAATTTCAGCTCTCTGTGACATGTCCTTCATGGTCAGGCCCATGACTTATGTCAATCCCCTTGTATGTATCCTCTCAGACGTCCATCTCTGCTAGCCTTACGTTTGATGCCAAATTCCAACAGTCTTACCAAGAGAAAGTGTTTTACCGCAAGCATTGCTTTATGATTTTAATCGTGATATTTATCTGAAGAGCCAATTTTCTTCGTAAAGTCTTCATTTTCCAGTAGCTATAAATGAATTTGCTCATACGAAATATTTTTCATACTGTACTGCGTCAGAATTAGTTCCTTGATAGAGAAAGACTGTCAGGCGGTTCCCCATTGATCATTTATTAAAGAGAACACAATTTCACTGTCCTCCTTACCCGCACTTATGACGGAACAAAAGAATAAAGATGCTACGTTGGACAAAAAAAAAATACCGACACCTAAAGTATTTAGCACCAATTCCCCCCCCCCCCCCCCACACACACACACACACACATAAAGAAACACACATGCCAGTATATTTCTAACAGTAAGCACTATGATAATAGTGTCCAATGGCACCCCCATCCTGGCTGTCAGCCCCCTTTCCTGTCTGTCAACCAGGGCGGACAGCCGCCACTTGCAGTCCTAGACTTTATGACTTAAAAATCGTGCAAAATGAAAGACCCGATTATAAGTCGATTGAGGTTCCGTCGATTCCGAATTCCTGCATTGCACTGAGATTTCCATGGCTTTCCGCAATTTTTTTTTCACTTTCAGCTGAACCCTTTCCCGTTTAAAACGTTTGAAATCGCCGCATTAATATATACAATACATGTGAGAATAAATGAATTCAGTACAAAAGACAAGAATAAATGAATTCAGTACAAAAGATAAGAGAAAGGAAGGGCAGAATATCAGACGTGACTGCTTGCCCAATTCTCAACCCTTTCAAATTAAAATTCGTTCGTTCGTTCGTCGGCCCAAAAAGTAATTAGAACTGTTGTCGGCCATTGCATTAGTAGCAACGAGTTCCCGGTATTTATCGAGACCTGAGTTATAAATAGATTTCCATTACATTAGAATGCTTCCGTTCTTCTGAATTTTTTTTTTTTTTAGATGTGATGGATATTTTGATTGTTCGTGATTGTTTTAAAGCAAGGCTTCCCGGGCGGTTGAATATTTGCTTTGGGATCTGAAAAGTGACTTGTTATTTGATCAGGATACTAAGTAGCAACAAGATCTCGGTATCTGGAAAGACCTGGGTTAAAAGTAGATTTCCAGTAGGCCCACATTAAAATAATCCCGTTAATCAGCTGTTTTTTTTAAAGAGGCGATCTATTTTATGGTTATTTGTTTATTTTTTTTTTACGCCAAAGCTTTCTGGGCGGTCAAATATTTGCTTTGGGATCTGAGATGTGATTTATTATTTGATTAGGATGCTAACCGTACGGCCAAATTTTAAGTGGATATTGAATCCCCTATGGTTTAGACTCTAACAGTGTGACGTGTAATGGAAAAAGAGCCTACTATCTGACATCTTAATGTAACCTTATAGCTGCTCTTCGATTTGCTAGCTAAAACATGCATCATACCAACTGTCTCTAATTCTGCTAGCTCACCTTTTGTCCCCGCCCTCTTTTCTTTAAACACGGGCTAACGCAGTGTTTATAATCTTCGTTGACCTGTCCGTCATAACAGGAAACAAATCACGCTTTGTTTTACTCCTTTCCACTCACGCGAGCTCATCTGTCAATCATATAATACTCGACAGACAGACAGCACGTGATAAAGGCGGAACTGACCCTTTGAAGTTTGTCCCGGGAAAGTCTAGAAATCCCAAATTTCTTTTGATCTTGGAACACGGGCATTCTACAGAGAAAACCGCTAGGAGAACGAAAGTCTTTTATATCGGTCACCACTCCAGACGAGAACCGCTGGAAAGACCGTGACGTAAGCCTTTGAACTTTCATCTTTCGCTTCTGAATTTTTGACCCACACAGTAGTGCGAATTAACGGCATTAGAGATGAAAGAAATCCAATGATATATATATTGCTGTTTTCTTTAACCCAACCATCAGTGTCAGTCAGAATTTGAGGAGAAAGTCTAGCGCGTAGACATAACCATTTCTTTTGGATTATTGGTTAAAAAGTGATTCGTGGAGATTTTCATTCTGGATGTTTTGGTAAATAGTTCTAAGGGTTAGAAGTATTTTACAGTGATAGCATTTAAAGATAAACACTTAAATACTTTAAACATACAGTTAAATACTTCACTTAGATCTTTTTTCTTTGCTAGTAAGGCGAATTAAATAAAATTACGCGTAGCGAGTTTCATAACCAGATATTCAATTAAAATGTTGGATCACATCACCGACGCTACCTAGCTGAGACGAGACGGTAAATTTTGTTTACAGTGTAGACCGACGCATCACTAAACTCTCCAGGAGAGAGAGAGAGAGAGATAAACAAGACGGTTAATCAGACCGGACTTAGAGGCTAGACGGCTGATAGTGGGATCGAAAAAATACTGATTATATTTCATTTTATAATTTTTTGTTATTACAGTGTCTATTTTTTAAATGCCATACGACAAATTAACAGACACCGACAATCTAATAGCACTAAAGTATAGGTGATAAGTTGTACGTGGCACATTATGAGGAACAAATAATAAATAACACACTGTGATAGACTTGCCAGCCGCGAGAAGGGGCGGAAGAGTTTTCATCGACTCAGTCTGACCCAAAATCCGCGGCCAGCGATGTCTGTGTGTGTAGGCGTAGAACGAACACCGTGTATCTTTTTAGTTCATCAGGATTTGACAGAGCGGAGGAGAGACTGTCGTGTCCCCGTCTATATATATTTATACTTACATAGAGTGGTAGCATTTTCCCACAAATGTTTCATGTATTTTTTTCGCAGACCTGATCCTCAAGTAGACGACCAGCGGTCTTTTTTTTCGTTTCCTTATTCCATTTCATGCTAGAAGTGTATACTAGACGATTATACGGTGTCACTGTAATTTAACTACTTGACTTACTAAACCCAGAAATATTATTTTAACAGCCCCCAAGTCGTGTATACCTGGAAACATTATTATTATTTTCCCAAACACCTGACAGTTGTAATCTCAGTGGAGTACAAATCTATACACTGTGCAGGATGGCCCTCTGGCAAAGAGTCGGCCGATAGAAAATCCATCATCATCATTTGTAACATTTGTAGCAACCAGTTTTCTCCGGATTTTCTAGAAGTGTTCCCCTCTCTTAAAACGGTAAACACCAAGGGTTCTCACACTATTCAATATTTGTAGTAATGCTATATATCCAGATAGAACTTCCCCACCCGCCATCAATGTCACGTAGGGTTTATATTCATTTAATTTCCTACATCTTCTTCCTATTCTTTCACCCGAATTCTCTCTTTTATTATCTCTGTATTTCCTTTTTCCTGTATATTTTTCATCCATTCGTTTTGCGAATATTATTTTCATATAATTCGCAAACTTTACCTGTTTTCCTTTCTCTAAAACTGAGAATCGCACCTGGGTGGTATTGCGTACATGTCAGTCGCGCTGGTCGGACGATAGGCGTGAATTTACAGCATTCGCTAGACATTCGTCTGAGGGTCTCTGGCCTGGGGCGTGAAAATTCACCCGAGGGACATGGAAAGTAGACAGTGAGTCTGCATTTCAGTAAACGCATGAGGTTTTTCGTCAGAAAAAAAAAACCCGGCTTAGCGTGAAAATCCACTCCGCACTGCAGACGGTGGTCTGAGATTTGCAACTCATGCAAGCCCTCGGCCACTGATGGCTGTTACGTCACGCGATAAGCGGACGAAGGTGTTATACGGACAGGGGAGACTATTTCGCTTGGCGAAATAAGATTAGGATCCTGTGTCCGATTTTAAAGATATTGGCCAAGTTTGAAACTTTAATTTCATTCTCGCTCATAGACTCACAGTAGATAGGTTGCTCGTAAACAGAATAGCTGTTAGCGAAGTATCTCAGTTTGTTTCGGCAATTTGTCGAACTTCTAGACTTCCAGAAATATTTTCAGCATTTTTATTCTTAAGTTGTGCGACTACCTGTAATTCTGTGGTTGAGGTAATTAATATGATAGATATATAGATTTTGTGAGTGTTAAAGTGTTTAATCGCTTAATTCATTTTAATCTATTTCTTTAGCGCAGAAGAGAAATAAAGTGGTAGGCTATTATATTTTCTAGGGAAGCATTCAGTGGAAAGCAGAAAAAATTAAAATTTCTAGCTTATAACGGCAAGTGTAGCTATTTATGAATTTAATTTAACCGCTAATACTCAGTCGAGTGTATTTTTCTAAACTACCGTATAAACTCTAGAATCGAGCCTCATGAATGGTGACGGAATACGCACGTGTTCCTAATTCATGAGAATTGCTGATTTTTAAATATAACTTACGTCACGGGAAGTTTAAATGATAAGCAAAGCTCTCTGCTTGCAAGTTTAAATGTAAGTTATAACCAGTACATATTCTGTTTATTATATTATATGTGTTATTTTTCCTCCACACAGTGAAAGTTTTGGGGTGACCCTAACTTTACCAGCACCTAGTAGTAGTTTCCATACTTGTGAAGAAATAGACAGTCCTTATTTTGAACCACGTGGGTTTCTTAAGTACCACTGGTCTAACAGTGCATATGCAACCCGAGTTAGCCAGAAATACTATCTCCCAATAACGGGTTTTCAAAGACTGTAATGATAAATACTGGACCTTGGAGCCAGATCTTAATTTCTTCTAGAAAACTCTACGTAATCTTTCTGCCTGGTGGCGCGAAATACTTCAAGTATTAACTAACATTTCCCGACTATATATATATATATATTTTTTGTGGACAAATCTGTGGTGTGACTAAAGTGAATCCTATACTGAGGGAAGGCACCGACCTGACATTCATCATTTCTAGAAACCTACGCTATTGACACTGTGCTCTGCTAACTCCCGCGCCTGGAATAATTTTAGGTGACTTAATCAGACATTTGAACAAATTTGCACACCCAAGTAGTCGTTCCCGGAGACTCCAAGTTAAATACGTCTTTTGGAACTGGGGACTTCTTGGCAGAAGACTGCATTTTTTTTGAGTCTGTGTGAAGATCTAAAATCAGTGTGTTCCAAGAGGCAGCGAGCAAAGTCGTGAGTACATGTATGAGAGGCCATGGCGGAATGAATGAGTGTACGCTGGTTTGAGTGATATTTTCACTATTATATCTTTGACACCCTGTTGCTGTCCTAATTTTTTTTTTTTTCAATCTGCATAATTTGTTGCTAAGGCTAGAGTTCTTGTGTTTTTGTCTTAGGTTAAATCAGATTTTTTTTTCAAACTCTGTGCATATAATTACGAGATAAAACAACGAAAACTCTTAGAACCAAACCCTATGTATCTGTGACTCTGGCGCCATCATCTGTTCTCTTAACGGGGCTGGGCTAAACCTAGAGTTAACACTATAAGGGGGCTATCATCCTTGCAACATTTCCTTGAATTTTTATGACTATGTGTATATGTATTCTCCTTGATGTACTTTCTTTGATGTTGTGAGCCGATTTTTTCCTGATATTAAAATCGCTCTTGAACTTAATAATAGTGTTTGGTCAGCTCGTTCTAGATTATATATATATATCATTGTTATAGTTTTCCCACGTCTGTGTGTTTACCTGTCGTCACGTGTATGTGCGTGCCTGTGAGTGATAGAAATATACGTAATATGTATATTGGTGTAGTCTGTCTGACGCTGTAACAAACTGTTGTAGAAGATAGGTGAGAGAGAGAAGAATTCTTTTCGCTTTCAGAGACAGCCACTATATCAAAATCTATCATCTCACGTGTGTGGAAATTCTATTACCTTTCACTAACTCTCACTGAGTCTATCACCTATTCAAACCTATTCAGAAGGGACCAAACCTAGTCTTAATTCTCCTATCGAAAATCTACGACAAATGGGTTCTCGTCCGTAGGATTTTTGAACTTAGAAGAGGAAGACGAGTACGACAAATGGTGTCTCGTCTACGGTAATTGAACCCAAAATCCTAAGCAACGAGCTACGACAAATCTGGTCTCGTGTAACTGGATTTTGAACTTAAGATTTTTATTCTGTAATAGAGTAAGAGTGTGATGTCTTGTGAGTTGTTATATCTTTAAATAATTTATCCCCTAGACTAACGATCTGTTTAAGAGCGTGCTGACCACACTAACTGATAGTTTTTTTCCACAGCATTTAGAAAAAATATACATTTCAGTTACAGGTTGATTGTCGGAATATATGGTAATTAATGTTGATTGTAATACTAAACGCTGGTAAAGTTTTGTGAGTGTATAACATTCACAAGGGTTCTGAAGCAGGAAGGTGTTTGAACTAAAGTTAAGGAGTGCGTTTCGGACTATCCGTCCAGATTAATTGCCTCCCTCACCCTAACTGTCTTCAGGGGTAAACTTATAGTGGATTTAAAAATTAAGGGATTATTTTTCTCTTTAATTTTTGCTATAATCATTGTGTTTTCCACTGTAGCAACTTATTTTTCAGGGATTAATCCTAACTACCATTTAGTTGGCGTAGTCGTGTTTTGCATTAAGTGCTTTATTGCCGATAATAGCAGCGATAGTTAGATTTTATTTTGGAGGAGGTATCCCAGGGTTAAGGATATCATCTTTTGTATTTTTGGAAATTTTTTCTCGTAAGTGTTAGGAACCAGGTTATTCTTTTTCCTATTTTCTATCTCCACGTGTCTCAGTCACTGACATAATATGGCCGAGAGGGCAAAGCTTAGACAACTCCTCAGGGACGAAGCGAGAGAGGAGGGACTGGAAGGAGAGGAAGCGAAAGCATTTGTCAGAGACGAACTTGAGAGATATGATGCGGAGAGGAAAGAAGAAGAAGCTAGGAAGAAAGAAGCGGAAGACCGGCTATTACAGCAGAGGAAGATGGATGAGGAAATGGAAATCCGCAGGGAGAGAGAAAGAGAGACAGCAAGAAGAAAGAGAGAAGGAGAGACAGCATGAGAAGGAGAGGGAGGAGAGAGAGGAAAGAGAGAAGGAGAGACAACATGAGTTGGCTCTTAAAGCTCTAGAACTTCAGAGCCGTGGGGCTGCCTCTACCTCCAGCAATGGAGAGTCTTCTCCTCATTCTTCCTTAACTGATCCTTCTAACAGTCAATCTCTTCACCTCACTGCTATGTCTTTTCCGCTAGAATCTTTCCCTTGTCCTAATGAGAAGATTGACACTTGGCTAGAAAAATTTGAGAAAATTGCAACTCTGTACGGTTTAGAGAGGTCGCGTTGGAACATGAAGCTTTCCCAGGCTTTGAAAAGTTCTGCGTATGATGTTTACGCTAAGCTGGAAAGTAGCCAACAAGACAACTATGACTTGTTGAAGAAAGCGTTACTGGAGCGCTTTGAAATGAACGCTCGCAAGTTTTTGCAACTGTTTCGCAACAGCCGGAAAGAGAATTCTGAAACTTTTCACCAGTTCTCATCTCGTCTTAAGGGATATCTAACAAAGTGCCTTGAGCTTTCGCAGCTCCCCTCTACCTATGAAGGTCTTGAGGAATTTGTTTTAACAGAACAAATAAAGAACACATTGTCTGCTGATACCCGGAGATTTCTCGCTGAGCAGGGGGCAGAAAAACTTGAAGACATTTTGGAAAAGTCTGAGCGTTATCACAATGCGCTGGCTGAACTACCGGCCACAAAGCGGAAACCGACAGAGGAGCATTTTCGAAAACATAACCTAGAGCAATCTTCTCAGGCTTCTAACCAAAATAACCACAGAGAAACTGGACCTCAAAACCCCCCTCCTGAAAAATCCAAGTTCTACAAGAACAAGTACCCCAACCACCCCAAACAGTCTGATCAACCCGACCGCCCTACATGGCAGCGTAGCCAGAAAGGACAAGGTGGCAAAGGGAGAACCCCTGAGCACGGGACATATGATCAGACCGAGCACACCGAGCCGAAACGCATCGGATGCTTACTGACAGTCTCGCAAGGCGGAATTATTGACAGTGATTCCCAACCTGTTGGGGATAGACCCTCAACGCGAGGTACTGTTACTCTGAACGGTTCTCAAACTTCTTGCTTATTTGACACGGGGCTTTCTTATGATTGCATTGTTGCCAGAAAGCTGGTTAAACCCGGTCAAGAGACAGGAGAGACCGTCAAACTTTGTGGAGTTCGTAAGAGTGATGCACCTACAGCGCTTCCCATTGCATTGGTGGAGATACACTCTGATTTTGTCAGAGGCATGATCAAAGCAGCTGTTATGGATGATCCCATCTACCCAGTCATACTCGGCGGGAGATACGTGTGTATTGGGAAACCGGAAGAGCTGATTGTGGCAGCAGTAACTACAAGAGGGCAAACCAAGAAGGAACGGGAGCCTGCGCCTAATTTGCTACCTATGGAACTTAAAGAAGCGCAATACAAGGACCCTACTTTGGCACCCTGCTTTAGGAAACTGCCCATGGCTAAGGAACCCAAACAGCACGGGGACATTTTTTCTAAGGATGGCGTACTTTATCGGAGAACGGGCAAGCCTGACCAAGGTTACAACCAGCTCCTAGTACCGAAACAGTACAGAAGCCAAATCCTAGAAATGGGGCACTCTCTTCCCTTTAGCGGACATATGGGACAGAACGCCACAAACCAACGTATAACCACTCATTATTGGTGGCCAGGAGTGAATACTGATATTATCAGGTACGTCAAATCCTGTGCCCAGTGCCAACGTGTACCACCCAAGCAACGGACACCCCCAGTCCACATGGGTGAAATGCCAATAATGGGAACACCATTCGAACGGGTTGTGATCGACATTTTAGGGCCTTTCGAAAGGACTAAAAGAAGGAACAGGTTCATCCTGACCTTAGTCGATACATGCACTTTATGGGCAGAAGCTATCCCGCTAACATGCGCAGACGCCAAGCATGTCGCAGAAGCCCTCGTGCAGATTTTCACTCGGTTGGGATTCCCTCAGCAAGTGTTGACGGATAATGGATCTCCATACCGAAACCTGTTGATGGATGAGATCGTTAAGATCTTGAGGACCCAGCACATCCACACTAAGCCATATACTCCGGCCGGAAATGGGCTCGTGGAACGTGCTAATGGAAACCTCACCATGATGCTAAGTAAGCTGGCACAAGTGAAACCTGAAGATTGGGATCTCTGTATTCCTGCAGCATTATTTGGCTACAGAGAATCTCCTCATACTTCCACAGGATTTCTGCCAGCTACACTCTTATTCGGCAGACCCATTAAGGGCCCGCTTGAAGCCTTACTTCAGTCTCTGACAGACGAGAAGGCTGATGAGACAGTGTCTCAGCCAGTAAATATGTGTCGGTTTTAAAGGAACGGTTGAAACTAGGGTGGGACCTAGCAACGACTAACTTTAAGCGAGCACGCACCAAGCACGCTAACCGATACAGGAAAGTCGCGGAAGAGAGAGAACTGGAAGCAGGAGAGAAAGTTTTGGTGTTGCTCCCTACCGAGAACAACCAACTGAAGATCGGATGGCAAGGGCCGTTTACCGTCCTGAAAAAGATTTCTAAGGCTAACTACCAGATCTCTATTGAAGGAAAGGAGAAGGTTTTCCATTTAAATCTCTTAAAGAGATACTTGGAAAAACCAGTGCCAACCTCCGACCATCTCCTGACGATCGCCAAAACTGACGAAGATGACGATAGTGGCAGGGATATTCCACCGCTATCACAGGAAATCTTTCAAAAATGTCAGAAGCGGCGACGCTCTTTCAAGCGCGCATATGAGACATTCCAGGGGAAGGAAACTTTGAGGAGTGGACTTGAGTAGGAATTGGACAGAGATGGAGGGGGAAGAGGAGAGGGAAGAAGACAGACACCCCGAAGCTACGGTTATAGGAAATTAAACTCCATAACGTAGACATGGAGTGCTTCCATATCTTAAAGGGGGGAGGCTCTGTCACGTAGGGTTTATATTCATTTAATTTCCTACATCTTCTTCCTATTCTTTCACCCGAATTCTCTCTTTTATTATCTCTGTATTTCCTTTTTCCTGTATATTTTTCATCCATTCGTTTTGCGAATATTATTTTCATATAATTCGCAAACTTTACCTGTTTTCCTTTCTCTAAAACTGAGAATCGCACCTGGGTGGTATTGCGTACATGTCAGTCGCGCTGGTCGGACGATAGGCGTGAATTTACAGCATTCGCTAGACATTCGTCTGAGGGTCTCTGGCCTGGGGTGTGAAAATTCACCCGAGGGACATGGAAAGTAGACAGTGAGTCTGCATTTCAGTAAACGCATGAGGTTTTTCGTCAGAAAAAAAAACCCGGCTTAGCGTGAAAATCCACTCCGCACTGCAGACGGTGGTCTGAGATTTGCAACTCATGCAAGCCCTCGGCCACTGATGGCTGTTACGTCACGCGATAAGCGGACGAAGGTGTTATACGGACAGGGGAGACTATTTCGCTTGGCGAAATAAGATTAGGATCCTGTGTCCGATTTTAAAGATATTGGCCAAGTTTGAAACTTTAATTTCATTCTCGCTCATAGACTCACAGTAGATAGGTTGCTCGTAAACAGAATAGCTGTTAGCGAAGTATCTCAGTTTGTTTCGGCAATTTGTCGAACTTCTAGACTTCCAGAAATATTTTCAGCATTTTTATTCTTAAGTTGTGCGACTACCTGTAATTCTGTGGTTGAGGTAATTAATATGATAGATATATAGATTTTGTGAGTGTTAAAGTGTTTAATCGCTTAATTCATTTTAATCTATTTCTTTAGCGCAGAAGAGAAATAAAGTGGTAGGCTATTATATTTTCTAGGGAAGCATTCAGTGGAAAGCAGAAAAAATTAAAATTTCTAGCTTATAACGGCAAGTGTAGCTATTTATGAATTTAATTTAACCGCTAATACTCAGTCGAGTGTATTTTTCTAAACTACCGTATAAACTCTAGAATCGAGCCTCATGAATGGTGACGGAATACGCACGTGTTCCTAATTCATGAGAATTGCTGATTTTTAAATATAACTTACGTCACGGGAAGTTTAAATGATAAGCAAAGCTCTCTGCTTGCAAGTTTAAATGTAAGTTATAACCAGTACATATTCTGTTTATTATATTATATGTGTTATTTTTCCTCCACACAGTGAAAGTTTTGGGGTGACCCTAACTTTACCAGCACCTAGTAGTAGTTTCCATACTTTTGAAGAAATAGACAGTCCTTATTTTGAACCACGTGGGTTTCTTAAGTACCACTGGTCTAACAGTGCATATGCAACCCGAGTTAGCCAGAAATACTATCTCCCAATAACGGGTTTTCAAAGACTGTAATGATAAATACTGGACCTTGGAGCCAGATCTTAATTTCTTCTAGAAAACTCTACGTAATCTTTCTGCCTGGTGGCGCGAAATACTTCAAGTATTAACTAACATTTCCCGACTATATATATATATATATTTTTTTGTGGACAAATCTGTGGTGTGACTAAAGTGAATCCTATACTGAGGGAAGGCACCGACCTGACATTCATCATTTCTAGAAACCTACGCTATTGACACTGTGCTCTGCTAACTCCCGCGCCTGGAATAATTTTAGGTGACTTAATCAGACATTTGAACAAATTTGCACACCCAAGTAGTCGTTCCCGGAGACTCCAAGTTAAATACGTCTTTTGGAACTGGGGACTTCTTGGCAGAAGACTGCATTTTTTGAGTCTGTGTGAAGATCTAAAACACTGACTAACAAAAAAAAACTTTTTTTTTCTTTCTCTAACATTTCTATGTTTTTCTGGTCAATTTTAATGCGCTGTTTTTAAATCTGCAAACCGTTTTTCTCTATCAGGTCGGGATCTCTAGAAATACGGAATTGAAGTTTTTTAACAACGCATACAGTATTACAACATCATTCGTACAAGAAGTATAACAGTTATGTAGGCTTGAATTTCTTTGCAGTCGACTTTCGTCGGTGAATGGCATGTGGTACATCGCGATGAAGCATCCAACAATAATCGGCAAGCATGGTCACACTCCACCGTCCTTGATAACGTGACTCCGTTACGGCGATATCTTGATGGAATCGTTCTCCATGTTCATCGCTGACTTCGCCAAGGTTGTCAGGGAAAAAGTCAAGATGCGAATCGAGCAAATGGATTTTGAGGGACATGTTACAGCCCATAATTCTGTATGCATCTATGCACTGCTTAACAATATGCAACATAGTCGACAGATTTGTGATTTCCCAGAAAGTTATCGACGATCGATTTGAATGCCATCCATGCGCGACGTTCACTACCATGTAACAAGTTCTCGAATTGTTTGTCTGCAATAACTTTCCTAATCTGAGGTCCTACAAAGATATCTTCCTTTATCTTTGCATCGCTAACTTGCGGAAACTTTTCTCGAAGATAAGTGAAAGCTTTGCTCGTTTTATCTAACGCTTTTACAAAACTCTTCATGAGCCCCAACTTTATATGTAACAGTGGTAAAATGAAGCTGTCTTTGTTAACTAATGGCTCGTGTATTACATTTTTATGCCCGAGCTGCATACGATTCCGGATAGGCCACACCTTTCTTGCATAATGTTCCTGTCTGTTGCGGCTGTCCCATTCACATCGGAAGCAACAAAATTTAGTATACCCAGTCTGCATGCCCGTGAGAATTGCAATGACCTTTAGGTCTCCACAAATCCGCCATTGGTAGTCATTGTACTTTATTTTTTTCCAAACGTATAGCCATATTGTCATAAGTTTCTTTCATATGAACAGAGTAGGCGACTGGAATTGATGAAAATAAATTTCTGTTATGCAATAACACGGCTTTTAGACTAGTCTTGGAAGAATCGATGAAAAATCGCCATTCGTTGACTATGTGCTCATGACCGTTTACATCTTTGCAATAGCAAATGTCATCATCCATCTCAAAGTATTGAACAAGTTCTCTGTGTCTATGACGAAATTTAGATATCGGAGTATTGGGCGCTAAAAGATTCCATTCTTTGAGTCGCGAACCGAGTAATTCCGCTTGTCCTTTGGTAAGAGCGAGATCACGTATTAGATCTGAAAGATCTGAATGGTTAATTAAGTAAACACCACCATTCACCGGTATGTAATCTGAGTCAGAATTAGTTTCTAAAGCAGGTAAACTATCACTTTCTGATGGTTCATTCACGTCCAACGGATATTGTTCTGGTGGTACTTGGATCGGACACGTGATTGGATCATGAGGCACTGATTTCGAAACCAATTCAATATTTGAATAAACCACAGACTTTCTAGTTTTAAAAGTGAAACCATGGATATTTGTCAAGCAGAAGTAACAATCAGTATGTTCACGCCATATTACTGGCACTCCAAAAGGAATCGACTTATGCTTCGGCGATTTTCGTAACCAACCTGCCAATGTATTGAACAAACTGCATTTGGCTTCCAAGATTTATTTGCATCATCAACTTTCGAATCGAAATAAAGTTCATATGCTTTCTTTAGTAATGGTGTAAAATTTTTCTGGTCAACACCATCGGTAAAATATCCGCACACGTAACAGAACAGATCAGCCGAATTTCTACAACTTCTAGAAGCCATATTTTGCTCAGAATTATTTCAAAATACAGTAACTATTCGAAAAATCGCGTAACATATGTCATGCATCTTTTAGCAGTATAAAAAGTAGAATTATGTTGCTTTTTATTAATTTTTAATAAGTTATATAGTAAAAATGAAACGGAGCAAATAACGGTTTCCCAAAAATATATTTATTCACAAATATCTTAAGAACCCGACGTGATAGAGATAAACGGATTTCAGATTTGAAATCAGCGCAAGAAACTGACCTAAGAACACTTATTCTTATATAAGAAAGAAAAATGTTGTTTGTCAGTGAAATCAGTGTGTTCCAAGAGGCAGCGAGCAAAGTCGTGAGTACATGTATGAGAGGCCATGGCGGAATGAATGAGTGTACGCTGGTTTGAGTGATATTTTCACTATTATATCTTTGACACCCTGTTGCTGTCCTAATTTTTTTTTCAATCTGCATAATTTGTTGCTAAGGCTAGAGTTCTTGTGTTTTTGTCTTAGGTTAAATCAGATTTTTTTTTTCAAACTCTGTGCATATAATTACGAGATAAAACAACGAAAACTCTTAGAACCAAACCCTATGTATCTGTGACTCTGGCGCCATCATCTGTTCTCTTAACGGGGCTGGGCTAAACCTAGAGTTAACACTATAAGGGGGCTATCATCCTTGCAACATTTCCTTGAATTTTTATGACTATGTGTATATGTATTCTCCTTGATGTACTTTCTTTGATGTTGTGAGCCGATTTTTTCCTGATATTAAAATCGCTCTTGAACTTAATAATAGTGTTTGGTCAGCTCGTTCTAGATTATATATATATATCATTGTTATAGTTTTCCCACGTCTGTGTGTTTACCTGTCGTCACGTGTATGTGCGTGCCTGTGAGTGATAGAAATATACGTAATATGTATATTGGTGTAGTCTGTCTGACGCTGTAACAACTGTTGTAGAAGATAGGTGAGAGAGAGAAGAATTCTTTTCGCTTTCAGAGACAGCCACTATATCAAAATCTATCATCTCACGTGTGTGGAAATTCTATTACCTTTCACTAACTCTCACTGAGTCTATCACCTATTCAAACCTATTCAGAAGGGACCAAACCTAGTCTTAATTCTCCTATCGAAAATCTACGACAATCAACACTGCAAGAGTTGTCGCAACGGAAATATTCAGTTGTAGTTCTTGTGTCTACACTTACATTCCCCTGTGCACCCATCGGAGGAACAGTGCTAGTTGTTTTAGAACAGTGAAGACACCCCTTTAGGACTTATATCGTCACCAGGATTCATTGTGGAAATAAATTTATTCGGCATTCACCTCATTAGTTTTTGAGATGAAGTGGGGCCAATTTGTATCTTCGACAGCTGGGGTGGTACATTAGTCAACAGAAAAAGTAGGGATTATGTTGGTGGAATAAATTTACCAAGGGATACCACAGACCCAAGGGAAGAATACAAAATAGGTAAGAGTGTGCGAGGTGGCCACATGAATGAGAGAGTGTGTGTTGATTTTATGGTTGCTGGAAATTAATAATTTGTGGTGGTTTGATTTTGTTTACTTTACTTGGTCATATATTGTACCAATATTGTTATTCTGTAAACCGAGTGCTAACCTTCAACCTTTGGATTAATATTTTCTTTGGGTTATTTCCTTTATACGGTGAAGGCGCACCATTCTTCTTTATTTCCTCTATATGTAAATGATTTTCTTGATATCTTTGGGTAACTTGATGTTGTAAACTGTTTAGTGATAATAAACAACAAGAAAACTTAACTTTGTGTGTTGGTCAGACCCATACCCATTTATCCTTAGTTTATTTTACGTCTGTGTGTCTTGTTGTCACATAATTGTGTGTGTGTGTGTGTAGAGTAACCTGTTCTTTCATTAGATAGGGAGGCAAAGACTGTCTTATAACAAAGCACAGCTGTACGGATAGGCTTGATGAGAAAAACCTACTCACTCCAGAGACATATCTTTACCTCAACCTACCACCTGTGAAATCTATTTCTATACATTCTCGTGTATCAGTCAACCTTTACTCTTTACCTAGACTGGGCCCAATAAACCAATTAACCTACCGTACGACAAACAGTGACACTGACGAAACTGATCTAAGAAAGAAGTAATGGATTTGCTGATAGATCAAACAAAGGAGGCTAGTCAACAAGGCGAACCAGTTGAAGTTCGTGACTTAATAGGAGTTTAAACGTGTATTACTTAAGATATTTTGTTAAACATTTAATGATGCAGCAAGTTTATATCTGAAGGATACCAATGAGTCTTACGGGCAGTGGGCAACATTGACCGGTTTCATAAATCTTTTTTATTTTTTTGACTCGAATATAAGTCGGGTCTACGTTCTTTAACGCCCAAAAGGGAAAATATTTCTCGTCTTATACTCGAGTATATACGGTATATTTTGTTAGCTTGTTCTTCATGCACAGGCTCAACTATGTATTAAAAAAAACAGGTCACAGCATCACAAGCGCTGATCTTTCTGAGTTAAACAGAGTTTAACATAGAGCTAGTCTTATTAAATAACTGAGTTTATTTAATGTAAAGTTTTTTGTTGTTTATAAACTGTTTATACTTTACAGCGATTTATCGATAATTTTTTATAAAGATTAATTTATTGTTAATGTACATCTACTGTAGTTTTTGCACAATTATGTCCAAAAATAGCGCTTTTATGGGTCGGAAAAAAATGGAATAACTATATCTTCATCTTAACATCTAAGGATGTATCACTATATCACTAAACTAATGAACACTTTTATATTAGGCATACGTTGCCATTAAACTAATGGACAAGTAGTAAGAATACTTTACCAGTAAGTTAGTGAACACAGTTATAGTAAGAATAATACATTCCTGAACTAATGAACACGATAAAAGTAGACTATTATTATCAACCTGACCCCACATAGTCTTTTATATTTGGCCATGCGCCCAAATATAACCGACAGATCTTGTCTATGTGGAACTAGGCGAGCCGAGCCAAAATGTAAATTTCACACCCCCCCCTCCCCCCCTCCCCCCCCCAAAAAAAAGATAAGAAAAAGAAAAGATAATGGTAAAAATGCCATACAGCTAAAATAATCGACATGGTAATATTAAGAATTCTGTACGAATTATCTTATGGACACGGTTATAATAAGAATACTATGCAATTAATCTAATGAGCATGGTGGTAATAATAATAATAATAATAATAATAGCCCCCTTAGTCATTACTGACTATGGGAATGCGCCCTTGACGTGACAGCTGCTAATTTTCCTAGTGTTCCTATCGACGTTTTCTCCTCTTTTCTGCCTGCTGTGAGAGCTTCTTTTCGCCCAATTTGAGGTGGCGCCTAGATAGCAACGCCACATGGTGCGATCAGCAACTTCATCCTCCCAGGTTGCTGGATTTATGTACAGTGCCCTCATGTCTCTCTTGCACACATCTTTGAATCTCAGCTGCGGTCGCCCAACTGTTGTTTTGCCATCTGCCAGTTGTCCGTAGAAAATATTTTGCGGCGGACATGGCCAAGCCAGCGTAGTCTGAGATGTCTAAGCAGTCTTTACATGCTTGGATGGCCAGCACGTTACAACATCTCGACATTTGTCACTTTGTCTTTCAACGAAATACCGAGGATGTGGCGTAGACACCGTAGATGGATGGTAATAAGCCTTCTTTATTGCTTAGCATAGGTTGTCCATGTCTTGCTGCCATATAGAATTGTGCGGGTGACGCAAGCGTTTTATACCGCAGCTTTGGTCTTCATTGTAAGTTTGGAGTTTCCCCAAACACGCGATGTGAGGCAGGCAAAGGTAGCTGCAGCTTTGCCAGTGGGGCTGTCAATTTCTGTGTCCAGAGAGATTGTCGTTGATGGTAGACCCCAGGCATGTGAAGTGGCGCACCACTGCCAATTCATAGTTATCGATAGTGATAACTGGTGCAATATCCATATCCTGACTCAGCACATTTGTTTTCTTTAGACTTATTGTGAGGCCAAAGTCCTTGCATGCTTGGGTGAAGCGATTCATCAAGCTCATGAAGCTCCTATTGAATCGGAGTGACGACTGCAGCGCCATCAGCGAATAACAAGTCTCTTATAGTGACCCTTCTGATTTTTGTTTTGCCTTCAGCCTTGCGAGGTTAAACAGTCGGCCATCTGACCTAGTGTGAAGGCATATTCCTTCAGTTGCATCTCTGAATATATGTTTCAAGAGTAAGGCAAAGAAGATCTCGAAGAGGGTTGGAGCCAGAACGCAGCCTTATTTAACGCCACTGCGTATGTCAAAGGGCTATGGTATGCTTCCTGCATATTGGACTGTTTCCTTGTCGTGCTTAGATAGGTTTTGAAGTTATGTAAGGTCTCGCCTGAGTATAGGAGATGGTGAAACTACGTGAGAGGTAAATGTGTAAGAAATAGATTTTCACGAGTGAATAGTTAAGGAGAAGATCTGTCTCTGGATTGATTAGTGTCCAGCCTATCTATACGACTGTAATTTTAGTATCAGACAATCTTGCACCCCCTTATATTGGGAAATATAAGGTTACTAAACACATACACACAGCTATGTGACAACAAGACACACAAACGTGAAAACTATGGTTAAATGGGTATGGGTCTGACCAACACACACAAAGTAGTTCTTTTGTTGTTTATTATCATTAAAACTTTACAACACCGAATATCTAAAGGAAAAATAAAGATCAGATACATCAGCATTACATGCGTAGAAAAATAATAGAATTCCTATGCCCTCCCCTAGTTGAGAAGATAAGAACCCAACCAAGTTAATAACCCCAAAGGTCAAAAAAGTTAGCAATAGGTTACAGTATAGACAGTAAGAAACAACGTTCATAATACAGTACGTGCTATTCCGTAAAGTAAACAATTAGTTTTTTTTTTTCTTTTTTTTTTCTATAACCAGCGGCACTCGAGCTTTCCAGCTCTTTTGGCCCAATGACATGTCATTGCGAGGCAGGGGGGTGTGGTGAAGTGGGATGTTATAAATATTTATAGGGAACTTAGTGTACTGACTGAGATCAGCTGTGAAGGTATCTATATCTATTAAGAGTAGTGTATTATAGATAACCTTACTTGCTACCACATATCTATATATCTCAGTCAGAATTATTCTGGAATAGTGTGATGACTACGTTATGTGTCTAGGGTATGTGTATGATGAAGTGTAAGTCACAACAACAGACAGATAAACAATTTAATTTAATCCACTACTCTTAACAACACTGTGACACTCACATACATATAACACTCTATGAGAATATCTTAAAGAAATCACTCGTAACTTTTCAAATAACAATATGTATTCATTACTGGCATGAATGAATATGTGTCCTGATTCAACTACAAGGGAACCAGGAATCACAATCAATTTAAATTACAAGTTATGTACAGAATGTATTTAATATGAATATTGTAGTGACATACATTATTACAAATGTTCTATGTGTGTCAGTTGTGTAGTAGTAAAATGAGGTAATACTGGTTTTGTTTTGTTCAAGCTCTGTTGGTATTTGTCATCATGACTTCAATAGTTTGTCTTTAGGGACTAGTATTGGAGATGTTCACAGTTCCTGATTTTAAGACAAGTAAATTCCCCTCTTAATGTTAATTTTACAAAGTCAGTTCAAGATGAGGGGACATAATGTTGAGCTCAGCTGGCCAATTCGCTTATCTGGCGTGATGGCGGCAGGAAAGGACTCCTCTGCTCGAATTCTCCTCTGGGCTCAGGAGACACCTCACTGATAGCTAAAAGACCAAGGAGTATGCTGTCCGACTCTGGATTCAGCAAAGCTCTGACCAGGTGCTGCTCACTACCATCAAGACCACTGTCCCACAATTCATACGAATAAACACAGATACGTTGATTAGCAATGAATTCTGGCACAAACTGGCACAAATTCCCATCTGCTTATCTTCCAGGCTTTTATTTAGCCAAATATAAGCTGGCTTCAACGCACTGATGCTTTATCAATCTTATTTAGACAAGTGGTTTCGAACTAACGCTCCCAAGTGTGTATATCAGCGAGTCTGACCAATGAGCCCCGTTTCGACAAGTGTTTGAAAAAATGTTACCTTTCCCCGTTTCCCCTAACAACCAAGATAGTATTTATAGCCCGACCAATCGTGGTTAGGCTTTCATTTGTTGCGCTCCAATCAATTTGGAGTTTACATGGTAGGCTATTTCTGTAACGTAAATTTTTTTCAAACACGTTAAAAAAAAATCTTATGAGCAGAAATGATTTTATGCTGTCAGGCACCCCCACTATTTTATTTTGGGTATAATTTATTAATTCCTGGACTATTTGCGTAACGTTTTACATATTATTTGTCAGCAAGCCCTAAGGAACCCAAAAATACAAATTTAAAGGAGCTACGTGGCTGCATTCAAAATATGCAATTTCTTCTACCTCCTGTTTCGAAGATGTGCTGTCTGGGTACTGTTATGTTTTCAACCGTAAACCCATCTAATGTTATCTTTTCTAATAAGAGTTTTTTTATGATTTATAAACCTAACTCTGGGAAAGGGTAGTGTATTTTATCACTGTCCGTCTGAAAAAAAATTAGTGCATGTAGACTTACACGCGTGATGGCAGCATTTGTGAACCGCGCGACGCGTGTTGCATGCGTTCCTGATTTTCAGCCCTCCCCTCTCTCTCTATCCTTTTGTCCATCTGTTCGTTCGTTTTGGTAACGCAGTATAATTAATGTTAGGATTAATTTAGGTCATTACGCAGGGCCTCTCAATGCTTTTCCAAGAAATACAGCACACGTTTCATTGAAGAAAGCGGGTAATAATACAGTAAGCTTTTATATCAACGTGAAAGCGTTACAATTTGCAGACGAAGCATAAAACAAGGGGGATTTCGAGCACAGTCATTGTGACAGCACTGTTCTTTACCATTGCTCTTCTCTTTATTTATTATATGTATTTATTAGGCTTTATATTTACTTGATAATTTATATATGTGGATTAGAATATTCCATGACACCTCCCCTCTTAAAACAGACATTACATGTCAGTCCTTTATTCTATATACACATAGAGAAATTTATTATTATTTCTGGTGTTTACGGTGATTCTCATCACACGGATGGCGGCTTAAAAAATCCGCTCCCAAATTGGTTTTTCCAGATATATACTCAATGCTAAAATTATATGGAGCCAGAAGCAAAGACCATCGGAGTAACCTAGAGTTCTCATGCTTAGCCTGTGCTAAAAACGATAAAGGTTTGTGATCTGTTTGCAACTTAAATGCCTTCCCATATAGATAAATATTGAATTTCTTTATCGCCCATATTACTGCAAGACATTCTTTTTCGCTAGTTGAGTAGTTGATTTCAGCTTTATTCAACTTTCTGCTAGCATATGCCACTGGGCTTAATTCCCCATCCAATGCATCTGATTTCTGTAGTAGAGTTGCACCTAACCCAATATTACTTGCATCCGTCCTTACAATGAATTCTTGACTTAAGTCAGGTAATTTCAAAATGGGTTTACTTGTGAGCTTTTCCTTCAATTCTTGGTAAGTCATTTCACATTGTGGTGTCCATGTAATGCGATCTGGATGTCCTTTACGTGTCAATTCCGTTAAAGGTGCACATATGGAATTAAAGTTTTTTATATACTTCTGGTAGAAACCACATAATGAGACAAAGGATCTCACGTCCTTCTTGGTTTGTGGTCTCGGGGCTTTCTGTAGTTTTTCTAAATTCTTTGGGTCAGGGGTCATGTTTCCCTGATAAACTGTGTGTCCCAAAAATTCCAATTCTTTACATCCAACGCAACATTTGGTTGGTCGGGCTGTTAAATTTGCCTCCCTAAGTCGATCAAACAGCATGTTCAGAGAGTCAATGTGTTCCTCAAATGTTTCTGTTGCTATAAGGATATCATCCATAAAATTTGTTATACAGGGATTATTCAGAGGATCCAATAATTTTCTCATCATTCTAGAGAAGACACTAGGCGCATTCTTCAATCCAAATGGCAATCTATTAAACTCATAGTGTCCTTCTGAGGTACTAAAAGCTAAGTATGGTCTAACCTCAGGCTTTACTGGGATCTGATAGTATCCTTTACTCAAATCCACTTTTGAGAAATATTTAGCTTTATTTAGTCTGGCAAACAGCTGATTTGTATCCGGCAATGGATCCACCTGTCCTTCTGTAATAGCATTCAGTCTCCTGTAATCTATACAGAGTCTATGTTCTCCAGAGGGCTTCCTTAAGAGTACAACACCGGAACTATACGAAGACTCACTGTGCGAAATAATTCCTTCCTTCAACAGATAGTCTATCTCTTCCTTCAAAGCTTTCTCCTTAGCAAACGGAATCGAATATGGTTTCATACAGACAGGTGTGGGGTCTATCAGTTTCATATCATATTCCAATAGGTTTGTATGCCCTGGTCGGTCTGTTAACACCTCTGCATGATTATTTAGAACCTGTTGCACTCTCTCTTTCTGAGTTTTCGTTAAATGTGTACTGATTTTCACCTGTGCTGCTGTCTCACAGGGGTGTAATGGATATTCAAATGATGAAAGTGGTTCCTTTTTCATCTCCATGGCGATGGACAAGGTCAACAAGTGTGTCTCTTCCTGATGTTCTCTTTCCAAATATTTCTTCAGGAGATTCACATGATAGATTTTTTCTTTCCCCTTCTTATCTATCTTATAATTTGTTCTAGACACCTTCTCTAAAACTGTATATGGACCCTGCCATCCAATTTGTAACTTATTCTGACTCCCAGGCAAAAGAAGCAGTACTTTCTCTCCCACAGCCAAATTTCTGTCTTTCGCCTTCCTGTTATAATAGGCAGCATGTTTCTTCCTGGCTTGTTTCAAATTTTCATTGGCAAGTTTCCAGCCAGTTTTCAACCGAGTGGTCAGCTCATTCACATATTGGTATGAAGATGTAATGTTTTCCTCTGCCTTTTCATCAGTCCACGTTCTTAACAAAGCTACATATGGACCTTTAATTGTGTGGACCTATTTGTCCATGCACCGGTATGGTCTCTTCCACTCGAAGCTTTATAGTGATGATTTTTCCTCCCAGAATTTTCATGCACAAAACGACCGCTACCAATTTTTCTTTTGGGGCTTTCTCCCCTCTTAAAATTCTTGATGAGAGATTTCCTCCCTACATCCTCTTCCTCCAGTTTGTTTAAGTCCGATTGAGGGATTGTCGGCTTATCCTGGGGTAAGACATCTGTTTGTACTCTCCGCATAGTGGCCATTGTAAAACAGTTAAGTGAAGCTTGTCCGTGAAAAGGGGCTTCCCATTCCATTTGGTCCACTTTATCAAATTTATTTTTCCTTTTATTGTCAGGCCTGATTTTGCCCCATGGCGTGTCCAGGTCCTGATCCATGTTCCCACTTGTGGGTGTTCCCTCATGTGCTATGCTACACCTTTCTACAAAATTTTCAATGTCCCATCTTGCTTTGGGCCAATAATAATTGTGAGCCACCTTTTGAATGATGGTACCTATCTTCTCATGGTCCCCATCTGGTTTCACATGTAGGCTCCTTATTAAGTCTGTCCTATATCTTTTAGGAAGTACCAGCTGTCCTTGACCTTTGGATCTATCTCCAGTCTTCCTATACATCAACTTGTTTTTCATGTAAAAATCTCCCTTGCCTGGAGTTGTATGACAAGTTGACAATTTCCTGAAACAAGGCTTGAGTGTTTTATCCCCAGCCTGTGCCTTCCTCATCTCTTCTGGAGTGGTATCTAACATAATATCCTCCTCCTGTCTTGAGGTCGACCTGACCTGAAGGGTTGCCATATACACAGGTTTCCTTCTGCAACGGTCAGTGTCATGATTGTCCATCTGACAATTCTTACACCACCTTTTTCCTTGGTTGAAAGATTTTCTTTCATTATATTTCCTTTCATCGAATTGTGGGAATTTATTTTTATTGTCATACCGTGGCCTATCAAATTGGTGCTTACCTTTATTTTGATCCCTAGGATCAAATTTATTAAAGTTCTGTGGTGCCCTAAAGTTATCCACCTGTTTCTTTTTATTACCTGTTACCTCTGCTTGAGCTGCTTGATACCTTTCAGCAACATTTAGCAACTCACCCAGCCTCTCTGCACCTTGTTCCATGAGAAACTTTCTCAGGTCTGGAGCCATGGACTCTATTAGTTGCTCTATAAGGACCATTTCCTTAAGATCTTGGGTTTTCCCCAGAGAAGTCCATTTCTCCAAGTATGTCTCTATTCGTGCAGAGAACTGGTGATAGGTTTCACCTGACAGTAGTTTAGCATTCCTAAATTTTTTCCTGTAAAACTCTGCATTCTTTTCATACCTTAACAAAAGAGCCTGCTTTAGCATGTCATAATTTTCCTGATCACCTCTGCTCATTTTTGCAAAAACTTCATAAGCTGCCCCACGAAGTCCCTGAGATAACTTTAAGCTCCACCTTTCTCTCTCTAACCCATACGTGGTAGCTAATAGCTCGTACCTATTTAGGTAGCTCTCTATATCATCGTCTTTCTCAACAAAATGATCTAAATGAAAATTCATAGCTGAGGTTGAGGCTCCTTGAGTAACCGTAGCATCAGAGGCAAAGGGACTGGCACCATTTTCAGGAGCATGGCCTTGAAACTCAAACTCCCTTAGTCGTAACTCATGTTCCCTTTGTAATCTTTTATCTTCTGCTTCCCTTTCTGCAGCTAATCTCCTCTCTTCCCTTTCTGCAGCTAATTTCTTCTCTTCCCTTTCTGCAGCTAATTTCTTCTCTTCTCTTTCTGCAGCCTGTCTTCTTTCCTCGGCTTCCAATTTCTTAGCCTCAGCCTCAATCTGCAACCTCTTAGTCTCAGCCTCAGCTTCAAACTGTAACTTCTTAATTTCCTTGTCAGCCTCTAACTTTCTTTCGGCTTCAAACCTTCTTTCTTCACGTTCAATAAATTTGTCACATTCCGTCGTGACATAGGCAACCATAACTTGCCCATCTAATCCTAACTCTTTTGCAGTCTGAACCGCAGCAGATCGAAATTTGGCCAGGTCCGCCATTGTCTATTATGTAAATTTATACAATGTCTAACCAACAATTCAATCTCTAATGGACAACACAGGCACCGTGAGCTCAACCTTATTTAATTCCACCCAAGGATACCTTTTAATTCTTATATTCCCTGAAGTGAATTACCCCCAATATTTTTAATAGGGAAAGATTCAAAATCCCAAGAGCGAGACCCCAATATATGTGGTGAAGTGGGATGTTATAAATATTTATAGGGAACTTAGTGTACTGACTGAGATCAGCTGTGAAGGTATCTATATCTATTAAGAGTAGTGTATTATAGATAACCTTACTTGCTACCACATATCTATATATCTCAGTCAGAATTATTCTGGAATAGTGTGATGACTACGTTATGTGTCTAGGGTATGTGTATGATGAAGTGTAAGTCACAACAACAGACAGATAAACAATTTAATTTAATCCACTACTCTTAACAACACTGTGACACTCACATACATATAACACTCTATGAGAATATCTTAAAGAAATCACTCGTTTTTTTTTTTTTTTTTTTTTTTTTTTTTTTTTGTTTTTTTCGTACGCCCGCTAATACTCGAGGCGAAATCTCAGGTTATTATTTATGTCTAACCTGACATTGATTTTACGTGAGTATCCCTTTATTTCTTGTACAGAGACAGGTGTCCCTCGCCATTCAGGCAAATACTCGCCGATTTCGGAGGTACCCATTGCAGCTGGGTCGGCTCAGGAGCCGCCAGTCCCTGGTCGACGACACTCCTTCAAATGTCCTCGCCAGGTCTCGAGTTAATCCAGTCCAAATCCCGGTCGACGAAAAAATCCTCAAATGCCGTCGCCCGGGTTTGATCCTGTATCACCCGGTCGCCAGAGCGGTGTTGTAACCACTACGCTAGCGCGGCTCCCAAATCACTCGTAACTTTTCAAATAACAATATGTATTCATTACTGGCATGAATGAATATGTGTCCTGATTCAACTACAAGGGAACCAGGAATCACAATCAATTTAAATTACAAGTTATGTACAGAATGTATTTAATATGAATATTGTAGTGACATATATTATTACAAATGTTCTATGTGTGTCAGTTGTGTAGTAGTAAAATGAGGTAATACTGGTTTTGTTTTGTTCAAGCTCTGTTGGTATTTGTCATCATGACTTCAATAGTTTGTCTTTAGGGACTAGTATTGGAGATGTTCACAGTTCCTGATTTTAAGACAAGTAAATTCCCCTCTTAATGTTAATTTTACAAAGTCAGTTCAAGATGAGGGGACATAATGTTGAGCTCAGCTGGCCAATTCGCTTATCTGGCGTGATGGCGGCAGGAAAGGACTCCTCTGCTCGAATTCTCCTCTGGGCTCAGGAGACACCTCACTGATAGCTAAAAGACCAAGGAGTATGCGGTCCGACTCTGGATTCAGCAAAGCTCTGACCAGGTGCTGCTCACTACCATCAAGACCACTGTCCCACAATTCATACGAATAAACACAGATACGTTGATTAGCAATGAATTCTGGCACAAACTGGCACAAATTCCCATCTGCTTATCTTCCAGGCTTTTATTTAGCCAAATATAAGCTGGCTTCAACGCACTGATGCTTTATCAATCTTATTTAGACAAGTGGTTTCGAACTAACGCTCCCAAGTGTGTATATCAGCGAGTCTGACCAATGAGCCCCGTTTCGACAAGTGTTTGAAAAAATGTTACCTTTCCCCGTTTCCCCTAACAACCAAGATAGTATTTATAGCCCGACCAATCGTGGTTAGGCTTTCATTTGTTGCGCTCCAATCAATTTGGAGTTTACATGGTAGGCTATTTCTGTAACGTAAATTTTTTTCAAACACGTTAAAAAAAAAAATCTTATGAGCAGAAATGATTTTATGCTGTCAGGCACCCCCAATATTTTATTTTGGGTATAATTTATTAATTCCTGGACTATTTGCGTAACGTTTTACATATTATTTGTCAGCAAGCCCTAAGGAACCCAAAAATACAAATTTAAAGGAGCTACGTGGCTGCATTCAAAATATGCAATTTCTTCTACCTCCTGTTTCGAAGATGTGCTGTCTGGGTACTGTTATGTTTTCAACCGTAAACCCATCTAATGTTATCTTTTCTAATAAGAGTTTTTTTATGATTTATAAACCTAACTCTGGGAAAGGGTAGTGTATTTTATCACTGTCCGTCTGAAAAAAAATTAGTGCATGTAGAC
Organism: Oreohelix idahoensis; assembly: GCA_024509875.1. Classification (NCBI taxonomy): domain Eukaryota; kingdom Metazoa; phylum Mollusca; class Gastropoda; order Stylommatophora; family Oreohelicidae; genus Oreohelix; species Oreohelix idahoensis. The sequence continues at coordinate 157,610 of JAMPIV010000303.1, read as the reverse complement.
TTACACGCGTGATGGCAGCATTTGTGAACCGCGCGACGCGTGTTGCATGCGTTCCTGATTTTCAGCCCTCCCCTCTCTCTCTATCCTTTTGTCCATCTGTTCGTTCGTTTTGGTAACGCAGTATAATTAATGTTAGGATTAATTTAGGTCATTACGCAGGGCCTCTCAATGCTTTTCCAAGAAATACAGCACACGTTTCATTGAAGAAAGCGGGTAATAATACAGTAAGCTTTTATATCAACGTGAAAGCGTTACAATTTGCAGACGAAGCATAAAACAAGGGGGATTTCGAGCACAGTCATTGTGACAGCACTGTTCTTTACCATTGCTCTTCTCTTTATTTATTATATGTATTTATTAGGCTTTATATTTACTTGATAATTTATATATGTGGATTAGAATATTCCATGACAGGGGGTCAGTGGACTTTCCTTCCAACCCGGTCAGGAGCTTCGCTCCTTCCCATCCACACGGGATTTATGTGCAGGAGCCGTTCAGGTTATTCAGTCAAATTTCGGGTCGTAAACATTTCTTCAAACGCCGACGGCCGGGTTTGAACCATGAACACCTGGTCGCCAGTACAACGTCGTAGCCATTACACCAATTAGTAATTGGAAGTAATGGGAAACAATTAGTTAAAGCAAAATAACTAGTTTGGTACAAGCTACCGTAACACGAAAATATTCAATCTCTCTCTCTGTCATACGTGGCCACGTCCTCTCTCTCTCCTTACCTAATCTTGGTGAGATTTCCTGGAATGTACAGTTATCCTGAATATATTTATCGAGACTGATAGTGTCAGGATACAGTGCCAAATCTGGCCCCAGTCCAGCCTTGAAAATAACTTTATAAGGTGGACGCCAAGTTTGGTGAGGTAATCCTGGAGGTAATGTCACCTCGAATAGTTAATGGTAGAAAAATCGAATCTAGTGTTCACAGCAAAGAATGGAAAACAAATACTTCTGGTAGTTGGACATCGCTAGTTGCTAAAAATTTGTCACTGAGGTTGGTAAGTGATTGATTGGTAAATCCTATCGGCTGGCTCTGGTGAGTGCCGATTCTGAAATAGCGTAATTCTCCTGGATAAATATCCTCTTGGAAAAACGACTATCTGAAGTCGGGAGAACAGTTATTGTTATTTCACCACAATGGGCTGAAACAAATGCAAGAAAATATATCTGGGTATTTTGTAAGTCCAATTAAAATTTACTATTAAAATGTTCGTTAGTCTCTGTGGCCCGTCCTATTAACAACTGAAACTTTGAGACGCGTCAGCCAACAGAAAACAACTTTAATCCAATCATAATAATGGAGACAAGGCCCAAGATATAGCCACATAAAAAAAACGCTGGTCGCTGTTGATCAGGTTGCCTAAGGATATAGGAACATTATGAAAAATTACTGCTAATAATATCTACTTATATATATACGTAAGGGGACGGGACAATCTCTCATCCTCTCCGTCAGTCCTGATTGAAGTTAAAAGGCGCACGTTATGTCTAACCTATCCTATCGCGCTTCGCTTAGCGGGTGCCAGTTTGGTTGAGGCATGCAGCCTTTTCCCCACTCCTGCTCCGGTCAACGATCAGCGTATAATGTCAATTATGATTAAATTATCCATAAGCGCACTCAACAAATATTGCCTGTCATTAATAACTATTAGATTTTCGGCCTCTGTGTGTTTAGTCGCATGAGATAGTCAAACACAGTCACTTACTACATTACACACAATGAAATAAAAGTGAATTGTATTCCGTCAATTATCAGTCGCCTATTGTATTTATTTAGTCAACTACACCGTCCCTTTCTGTGTGATAGCGGGTGGAAAAATTATCATTAAACTGCACAACTGATACAAACAAATTGCGACGCGTTATTGATTTAGCTAGTTCTATCACCTAGAAATCACAGTGAATTTAAGATGAAAAACCTTTAACACTTGAATACGTGTCATGAAATATTCTAATCCACATATATAAATTATTAGGTAAATATGAAGCCTAACAAATAAAATTAATAAAGAAAAGAGCAATGGAAAAATAACAGTGCTGTCACAAAGAATGTACTCGAAATCCCCCTTGTTTTCTGCTACGTCTGCAAATTGTAATGCTTTCACGTTGATATAAAAGCTTACTGTATTATTACCCGCTTTCTTCAATGAAACGTGTGCTGTATTTCTTGGAAAAGCATTGAGAGGCCCTGCGTAATGACCTAAATTAATCCTAACATTAATTATACTGCGTTACCAAAACGAACGAACAGATGGACAAAAGGATAAAGAGAGAGGGGAGGGCTGAAAATCAGGAACGCATGCATCACGCGTGTAAGTCTACATGCACTAATTTTTTTTCAGACGGACAGTGATAAAATACACTACCCTTTCCCAGAGTTAGGTTTATAAATCAAAAAAAACTCTTATTAGAAAAGATAACATTAGATGGGTTTACGGTTGAGAACATAACAGTACCCAGACAGCACATCTTCGAAACAGGAGATAGAAGAAATTGCATATTTTGAACGCAGCCACGTAGCTCCTTTAAATTTGTATTTTTGGGTTCCTTAGGGCTTGCTGACAAATAATATGTAAAACGTTACGCAAATAGTCCAGGAATTAATAAATTATACCCAGAATAAAATATTGGGGGTGCCTGACAGCATAAAATCATTTCTGCTCATAAGATTTTTTTTTATAACGTGTTTGAAGAAAAAATTTACGTTACAGAAATAGCCTACCATGTAAACTCCAAATTGATTGGAGCGCAACAAATGAAAGCCTAACCACGATTGGTCGGGCTATAAATACTATCTTGGTTGTTGGGGGAGACGGGAAAAGGTAACATTTTTTCAAACACTTGTCGAAACGGGGCTCATTGGTCAGACTCGCTGATATACACACTTGGGAGCGTTAGTTCGAGACCACTTGTTTAAATGATCTTGATAAAGCAACAGTGCGTTGAAGCCAGCTCATAATTGTGTTAAATAAAAGCCTGGAACATAGGCAGATGGAAATTTGTGCCAGTTTGTGCCAGAATTCATTGCTAATCAACGTATCTGTGTTTATTCGTATGAATTGTGGTAAGCTTGAACCATTCAATATCTTTTAATGAAAATTGAATGTGAATTGTTGATTTATGCCTGTATATATATGTGTAGTTCAGTGGCCAACGTGAGGTAAAGCCTGTAATGCTCCAGCCTGAACAGAGGGTGTCGGAGAGAAGTAAAACGGCATGGAATGGCCAAACAGTACACTGACACCTGGATGATTGAATAGAAAGAAATAATGCTGGAATTGCAGAGGCGTAGTAACCATTAAGAAGGGTAATACTGGAATAAAGTATTTCAAATGAAGCTGACAGTTGGCCTAATGCTCTGAACTCAATGTTTGTGCTGTGTTGTGATCAATGTAACAAGAGAGTTTAAGTTAGTTATGAAGTAGAAGGTACATCCTTCTTGATTTCAGGGACAGTGGTCTTGATGGTACTGAGCAGCACCTGGTCAGAGCTTTGCTGAATCCAGTGTCGGACAGCATACTCCTTGGTCCTTTTAGCTATCAGTGAGGTGTCTCCAGAGCCCAGAGGAGAATTCGAGCAGAGGAGTCCTTTCCTGCCGCCATCACGCCAGATAAGCTAACTTGGCCAGCTGAGCTCAACATTATATCCCCTCATCTTGAAATGACTTAGTAAAAATAATATTAAGAGGGGAATTTAATTGTCTTAATATCAGGAACTGAGAACATCTCCAATACTAATTTCCTTAAGACAAACTATTGAAGTCATGATGACAAATACCAACAGAGCTTGAACAAAACAAAACCAGTATTACCTCATTTTACTACTACACAACTGACACACATAGAACATTTGTAATAATATATGTCACTACAATATTCATATTAAATACATTCTGTACATAACTTGTAATTTAAATTGATTGTGATTCCTGATTCCCTTGTAGTTGAATCAGGACACATATTCATTCATGCCAGTAATGAATACATATTGTTATTTGAAAGTTATCAGTGCCTCCTTTAAGATATTCTCATAGAGTGTTATATGTATGTGAGTGTCACAGTGTTGTCAAGAGTAGTGGATTACATTAAATTGTTTATCTGTCTGTTGTTGTGACTTACACTTCATCATACACATACCCTAGACACATAACGTAGCATCACACTATTCCAGAATAATTCTGACTGAGATATATAGATATGTGGTAGCAAGTAAGGTTATCTATAATACACTACTCTTAATAGATATAGATACCTTCACAGCTGATCTCAGTCAGTACACTAAGTTCCCTATAAGTATTTATAACATCCCACTTCACCACAATACGCTTAAGCACAAATTTATATACCAGAAATTCAGGATAAGATCCCCACGAAGCTAAACACATTAATCCGCAATGGTTCTAGGTAACGTGTTTAGACTCTCCGAAAAAATCTGTGCGACAACTGATAAATGATTGTGAGGAGACGCAGTTTATATACCGTTATGTTATAATGATCTCTAGAAGATGCTACTTTTCATACTCCGTTTCATAGCGGAGAAATCAGAAACTGCATTTCCCCCAATAAAGGGTTCCACTTGTCTCTCTGTTTGGCGTTGTTGGCCGACAACAAAACTTAGCCCGTGTAACGGGCTTTCTTCTGAGATTACGCCGTTTCTGGAGATCAAACGATTGTTTCCCCCTTAATGTATAAACATCAAAGAGTACACGGGGAAAAATATTTTTGCCCGTGCAATTCACTACACAGAGGTTCGGTGTTTTCCACGTGTTCCCCACGTGTTTCCCATTTGCGATCTGTCCGATGTCGTAATATTGACCGATTCGCTCGCGTGAGAAACTTGGGTAAACGAACGTGGTTCGCCCCCTGTTTGACTGGCAGGTTGCGGAAGTTTGTAAACACTTCGTTTGATAACGTTTCAAAGAAAAAGGGGCGCGGATTAGAATGAGTAAACACAGTCTGTCAAATGTGTGACTTTGCGAACGAATTATAAAACTACGCTGAGGTCACGAAAGAGCGGTCGGATAAAGTAGGCTCTATTTCCATTATACGTCACATCCCTTCATGTCTTCGTATAATGACTTTATCATTTCCAGCAGTTTAGTTGGGCAGCCTATTTTCAGGAGGATTTTGAAGAGTCCATCCCTACTAACCAGGTCAAATGCCTTTGTGAGTTCTATAAAAGCGATATATGAAGGCCTTTTTTGCTCTCTTGATTTTTCCTGAAGCTGGCGGAGAGAGAAGATCATGTCTGTTGTTGATCTACCAGTTCGGAATCCACACTTTGACTCTGGATATATGCGCTCAGTTAACTTGTGCAGTCGCGTTAAGATAACTTTGGCAAAAACCTTACCAACAATACTAAGAAGAGAGCTGCCTCTGTAGTTATTGCAATCACCTCTGTCTCCTTTACTTTTATACAGTGTTACAATCTTGGCATCTCGCATGTCTTGAGGAATAGTTGTCTCTCCCCAACACTGGCACAGCACCATATGCAGGGGATGTAATAGCGTGCTCTTACAGCATTTGATTAAATCGGGAGGAATCCCAACACTGCCTGGTGCTTTTCCAGAGGCCAAGCTATCAATGGCCGTGCTGAATTCTTCCAATGTTGGTTCAGCATACAGCTCCTCCATAGTTGGCAGACATTTGACAGCGTCAAGGGCTGCAGGCGTGACTGTATTTTCTCTAGCGTAAAGCTCAGAGTAGTGCTCGACCCACTTCTCCATCTGCTTATCCTTATCGGTTAGCTTCTCTCCACTGATGGTTTTTAGCGGTGCCGTCTTACGTTTTTGGGAACCAAGGGCTTTCTTTATACCGCCGTACAGAATAATATACGCTTAATCTAATGGGCTTGGTAGGTTCCAAAGGTTGTCATAGACGGAAGTTGTAGTGAGGATAAGCTCTCACTGCAGATACATGCTTGTACGGCACGCGCCTCAAATATCCTCTGAACACCAAGTCTAGCTCCCGGCCTTCAGGTGTACCTCACTTTGAGCCCGGCGGAACTCTTTCCACTGATGGGAGAAAGGGCGAAGACAAGTCACTTTTCGGATCCCAAAGCAAATATTCAACCAGCCGCTTCGGGCAGATAGGGCTCGCGATCGTTGGTTGGTAGCATATCTAGGAGAAGGTAAAACTCTGAATTCAAACCATCGTTGCCTTGCGGGAATATCCGTTTACGGGAAAGGCTTCGGGAGTAAACTCTGAGGATAAATCCTGAGTCGGAGTCCCAAAGGTAGTCTAATGTTGCTTCGGCATTATTCTAGCAACTCTTGCGACATGGCTGGTACCAAACGGTCTCGGCTACTGCCACTCCTTTGGACCAACCGGCTGCGTGGAGAAGAGGAACATGCTGCATGGGGAACATGCTGCACGGGCAACCGCTTGATCTCCATATAACTGTGCCCAAGCTCGCGCCCTGGAGAGGACACTCTAGCTTCACCCAATAGATGTCGCAAAACAAAAGGAGGTAACAATAAGAATACTAAACGCTTAATCCAATGGGCACCGTAATTATAAAAATACTATCTGATCTCTCTTTCCTCTTTCTCCTGTAGGACTCCATCTCATGGCAGTGCAAAATTTTCTATCTGTATAATTATTCAGAAGTGTCATAACAGATTCCACTTTCTTCTTCTTAATTTAATCAAGTGATGATCATATTATGATACTTGCATTAGATGTTTCTTGCTTCCTTAGAATCCGAAAGGTTCTACTCAAAGCTCTATCTGGTATATGCTCTAAGCTAGGGTAAGCTGAGCCCTCTAACAATCTACCTTGATCAAATCGAATCTGTTTTCATGTTTCAGTGTATCTGAACTTGCAATCTTCTTCTTCATCCTGAAAAGGACGTTGGTTGCGTTGTGTCTGTTTACAGCGAAGCTGCGATATTTGTGCATTTCGGCTGACACATCCGACTTTAGCACGGCATTGTTGGGACCGGGTTAGCCTTCCCTATTCGATCCCTACTCACTCAGCCACACTGCAGTGATGCAGCCTGTTTCCAGGACTACCACTTGGAGGTGGAGTAGGGTCTTGGTCAGCTCTGGTTCGCTGACCCTGACGCAAGCAGTCTAGCTATGGGTCGCTAACTGCATTCCTCACTGTTGACGCGTCTTAGGTCCCACTTGCAATAAATCCAGCCTACATGTAAATTCTATCGCTGCCGCACTATCTGCTACCTGCAATCCCATTATCAGAGTGCTGGAAACTTAAAACTTAACCAAAAGTTAACCTCACTTCAAAGAAAATATTGTTTTCTATCTTATACAGTTTACTAATAAAGTTAATTTTGCTAAACTAACTTGTGGGTTTTCCCACTTGCAATGCGGTGAAAGTATCTTTAAACTTGTGGACACCGCGCTATTACGCGTCGGTGGGAAAGCGTTAGTTCAAAATGTATCTAGGTTAAATATTCGTTTACTCCTTTCCATTTCCGTTATTACGTGTCGGCGGGACAGCGTTAGTTCGAAATTGACCTAGGTTACATATTCGTTTACCCCTTTCCCTTTCAACAAAAATATTCATAGAATGTGTAATTCCTAGATACACACATTGGGATTCTCGCCGGTGCTACGGAGCTCGTGCACTGTGCTGAAATCCTCTTTGTGTGATCTAAGGGAGGAGATCGGAGCACTGATGGCGTAGTCCGTGTGCAATGAAGATAGTCCTTAAAACGAAACCTTTCCGTCACCTACGGATCTACCAAATGAGACCTTTCGGTAGATCAAGATCGACTGGTTGCCAATCCTTGCTCTAAGTGGCTACAGCCAATCATCTGTGTGCTCGTGGTCCATGTCACAGATTTACGCAACCAACATTTCTTTCATTCATCAACCTTCATCTTCTGTCCTGTGCTGTCCGCTCAAGCTCTTTCCATTTCTTTTTTATCTCTTTCATTTCTGTATCCAGTTTCACTTCCCCGTGTGTGTGTTTTTTTTTCAGTCTTCCCACTATAGGTAGCTCTCTTGCCCTGGGGACTTCCAGAACAAGGTCTGCCTTGTAACGCTATCAACATCTGAGAGATTATTTTACATCGTAATGCTGACGAGCAGCACATGTTAAGCAAACATATTTAGAACAATAACAGTATTCTTAAAACAGAGACAGGGCGGAAGAAAGAAGCAGAAAAATAGATTGATAGATGACAAGTCAAGACAGACAGACTGAACAGAAAAAAAAAAAAAAGTTATACCTTTAGTTTCTACAAAGTTTTCTCCTCCGCCAATGTAAATGTAGGGGTCAAGGCTAAGGTAGATGTCCCCTTTGGTCACTTTCTTCACTGTGGGTCGTCCATCCAGGTAGAAAGTGACGTGGTCGCGACGGTGGTCGATAGTCAGGTTGTGCCATCTATATAAATGAATTTTTGCAAATATCTTATTTACTAATATAAAGACAAATATCGAATTTTATAACGTGCAAAATGGACTAGTTTCACATGATTTAATAAATGTGACTTTTCAGTCTATAGAATTTTATAACTACACGACAAGCATGGGGAACTAAGAGCCATGGATCCAGACCTCCAGGACGACCCAGAGTCCGATGGGAGGACAACATTAGACAATCTTTGAAGGACTAGAATGGAAACAGTCCAGGAGGAAGATAGCCGATAGGATAGTATGGCGCTCTCTCATCCAAATCTCTATACACCTCTCTGTGGAAGAGGAATGACTAAGTAAGACCACGTAGTGTAACAATTTTATAACGTGTAAAATGGACTAGCTTCACGTGATATAAAAAATGCGACTTTTCTGTCTATAGAATTTTATAACGTGTAAAATGGAATAGTTTCACATGATATAATAAATGCTTACTGGGCCGAAGGAAGTAATGGAAAGATGAAAAGAATATTTCTCAAAACTCCTGGAAGGTGAGCATGGTTAAGCATCAGAAATGATAACCACTAGCACAGAAGAGAAAACCAATGATGGTGAAGATGACATAAAGATGGAAGAACCGAAGGTAGCACTGGAGAAAATCAAGATAGGCAAAGCAGCAGGGCATGATGGTATAACACCAGAAATGGTTAAGTACATGGGAGTTTCAGGCGACCTATTACTCTTAAGGGTCCTACAGGCAGCGTGGTGCAACAAAACCATACCAAAGGATTGGGAGATTGCCATCATAACACCAATTTTCAAAAAGGGTGACAATCGACAGTGTGGAAACCATAGAGGCATATCCCTTCTCAGTGTCCCTGGTAAAATCTACTCTAGAATCCTAGAGCAGAGACTCCGACGCCTAGCTGAGCCACAATTGGATGAGGTCCAGTGCGGATTCCGAGCAAACCGAAGTACTCAAGACCTAATCTTTACACTCAGACAGCTGAGTGAAAAGGCCCTTGAGTATAAGAGTGAGATCCATCTTTGTTTCATAGATCTGGAAAAGGCGTTTGACAGGGTCCCCTGGAGCAAACTTTGGGACTGTTTGGCAAGGAAGAACATTCCAGCACCTCTGATTCATGCTATACAGAGCTTGTACAAGTCTTGCAGAAATTATGCGAGGACAGCAAACCATAAGTCAGAAGAGTTCAGGACCACCACTGGTGTAAGACAAGGTGATATCCGTCACCTTATCTGTTCATACTCCTCATGGACGATGTCATCAAGGCATGTAAGGAGAGAACAAGAAAGTATTCAGTGGGGTACTGGAAGATGAGACAGGTCTATATTTCAGAGCTGGCATTTGCTGATGATGTTGCCCTGATTGCTAAATCAGAGGCACATCTTCAATCCAACCTGCTAGTCTGGAAGGAAGAGCTGGAGAAGAGAGGGATGGTCATAAGCAGCTCTAAAACAAAATCCATGGTGATATCACGAGAAGAAAGAAGACATCAGATTAAGCTGGGAGAACAGGTCCTGGAGCAGGTCGACCACTTTAAATACCTCGGAGCTATTATAGACCGAAAGGGAGGCATCAAAGAAGAGTTGGCCACTCGAAAAGCAGCAGCTGGAAGACTTTTTCAGGCCATAAATCGAGGATTCCTCAGCAAGAGAGAGGTTGGTAAGAAAACGAAGATGGCTGTATACCGCTCCACCTATGTCCCAGTCTTGACATATGGATGCGAGTCATGGGCAATGACTCATCATCAGTTGCCATCTCCACAACGAAGGTTGGCTGTTATGGACGTCTTGTCTTTTGTCTTGGTGGTGCACTCTGATAGACTCTTTCCTGTCCATCTCTTGATGTTATCTTCCCACTTATAGCGCTGTCTCCCCCTTGCACGTTTGCCTTCAACTCTCCCTTCTGTTATGGTCTTCTGCAAGGTGTTATGCCTTTTTATGTGGCCAAAGTATTTTAGCTGCCGAACTTTGACCTCCCTCATTAGTTCTCTTTTCATACCTAGATTTTCTAGGACCTCCTTATTTGTTTTCATCTCTTTCCATGAGATACGCCCCATTCTTCTATATATCCACACTTCAAGAGCCTCAATTCTTTCTTCCAAATACTTATTCATCGTCCATGTTTCTGCACCATACAGAAATGCAGAATATATATAACACTTTATGATTCTCAATTTTAATTTGTGAGATAGCTGTTTGGATGTCAGTATATGTTTCATGTTGTTGAATGTAGCCTTGGCCATTCCTATTCTCTTCTTGATTTCTGTTTCATATCTGCCATCTTCTGTTATTATATGACCAAGATATACGTAGCTCTTGACTTGTTCCAGGATTTTCCCATTTACGCTTATCTTTAATGTGGGTTTATCGTCTGTTTTGCTAATTATCATAGTTTTTGTTTTCTCAATATTAATGTCGAGTCCATATTCATGACTTACACTGTTCACTTGCTTCACTAGTTCTTGTAACTCCTGTTCGCTTTCAGCTAACAACACGGTATCATCTGCATATCTAAGGTTGTTTATTGACCTCAAACCCACAAAAGCCAGATCCAAACCTCAGAAATGAGGTATCTGAGGAAGGTGATTGAAGTAACAAGAAGAGACATGATCCGCAACCAGACGATACGTCAAGGCCTTAAATCCCACCCCCTGCAGACCCAAGTAGAACAGTCCCAACTAAGATGGTTTGGCCATGTCTGCAGAATGGGAGAAGACCGGCTACCACGACAAGCATGGGAAACAAAGAGCCAGGGATCCAGACCTCCCAGGACGACCCAGAGTCCGCTGGGAGGACAATATTAGACAATCTTTGAAGGACCGAGGACTAGAATGGAACCAGGCCAGGAGGAAGACAGCCGATAGGATAGTCTGGCGCTCTCTCTTCCAAACCTCTACACCTCACGGTAGAAGGGGAACGACTAAATAAGTAATAATAAATGCGACTTTTCAATCTTGCTTAAAAACAGATAAAGGATATTTGTATTTTTTCGCTGCGAAAAGTACTTTGTTATTCTACTGCCACTATTTTAAGTAATATTTAGTTTTTATTGTTTTATTTTTTATTATTCGTTTAAAGTGTTAGATATTTTCTGTCTGAATTCATATTTTCTTCTGCATGTTTTATATGTAAATTCTTCCAGCTTGCTTCGGTAATTTGCATTCTTCGCTCTTGTTTGTGTATGTTTACTTATATGTACTAGAGGTGGGCAAATCGACACACTCAGCTGTTTCGAGACATTCGAAACAGTGATTTAAACTGTGTCGACACACTGTTTCGACACAACGGCACAGCGGCACTTTTGCCCGTATCGGGGAGTAAGAAGTATCTTATAGACAGTATACATGAACTGTGTGAGACAATCTCTGTTTTTTTTTTTGCGCGCTACTGGCGTGTGTGAAAATCTATGGCGTTTCGTGTGACCACAATTCAATATTTTTACACAAGTCTTCATCATGATGAAATAAAACGGAGATGTGATGATAGCTGCAGTATAAGTGAAAAAAAAAAAAACAAAAAAAAACAACAATAATAATAACAGTAATAATAACACATGATATCAAACTATAGTAAGCTAGTTTTGGTAGATAATGATTCAAATCCACACCGAGTACACAGATATCAGCAGAGCTAATAAAGTGTCCATTACATTTATACGAACACACGGACACTTTCAACTTTAACATAGTGCCTAAAACATTGACAACTGCAGCACTGACACAATTTCCAGTGTCTATAACTTCTCAGCAAAAATAATATCACTTGTAAAATCAAGTCATCATAACACATCCCTGAAAAATATGACATGTTTGATATTCCATACTAATGTCCCGGACGGTTGACTCAAATTTTACATAGGCCTACGGAAGGTGAGACAGTGAGACAGTGTGCCTCTTTGCAAAACAGCGAGGCAGACAGGAACTGAAACTGCTCCGAAACAAGAAGCAGGCTATGTGTCGAATCTGTTGGACTCAGCGCTGTTTCGAAGCATTGTTTCGACACACACACACAGTAGCCATCTCTAATATGTACATCGTGTGGTGGGTTTTGAAATGTTATAAGTATTAGTTATTGTTATTATTTGTCTACAGAGTGAGGTCAAGCTATGTAAGCCCCTGATTCTAATAGTTGATGGTGATGTGTTCTCAGGGCACCTAACTGCTACCACCCGGTGATCTCACTCTGCGATATATTTTGAACCTATTTATTTTATTTGACTAGTGTCTAGGGGAATGAATGTATGATGTGATGTGATGTTAATAACATATATATACAACTGTAACTTAGATAAGAAACTCAAGTAAAGCCGTGGTTAACTTTTTTTAAAATTAAATCTTTTGTACAATTTTATTCTCCTGAACCTCAAATTCTTTTGGAACAGGAGTAAAATTCAAACAATTAATAAAGGTAGTTTTATCTATCAATATATATATATATATATATATATATATATATATATATATATATATATATATATATATATATATATATATATATAGTTAATTAAATAAAAAGGACTTCTTGTCCATACTAAGTGTTTAATAAACAAATTCCTATAATGTATCTGTTAAATGCAGTCGGGGACGTAATTCTCAGATTCTTGGTCTAAGGGGAGTTACTCGCTATATACTTTGGTTTAAGTCAGAAGTAGTTGTTATCCCACTTGTCTTTTATCCAAGCGGTCTAATTTTAGGACCGAGGTCTTGCAACCTGACCATATATGGCTCGAGTGGTCAGCCTTTCCTGGAATGTTTCAGATCACCCCACCTGAGCTTAACTCAGGGGACTTGCGTCTTATGACGCATGCGCGAGAATTTGGGGCGTGAAAAGAAGACTGTATGTTAGGGAGTCGAGCTGAGATTTTCAAGGGGTTAAGCCGCGCAGCGTCTCCTATCTGGCTAGGCGTTCGGGGAAAGAAAGCCTCTGTGTGACAAAAGAATGTCTAAGATTTATCCCTGTCGTGGTTGAGTTAAAGTGTAAGAGTAGTTTATCGAGTTGGACAATAGTAGTGAAATCGACAAGGGATAGTGGACTGACAGAGTTATAGATTACACGTAGATAAGGTGTAAATAGGAGATGGACTTGAGACAACCTGGAAAAAGATTTATTAAATTTATCTCTCTCTCCAAGCCTCAACTCACTTTTATAGTCTAAGCACCTCCTGCTCTCACTCTTTTCTCTGGATAATAAATAGAGACTGTAGTAAAGAGCTTGAAAACAAGGTTAATTATGAATGGAAGGGTCGTGAACAGCGCATTAATAAATGAGTAAAATTTATTAAAGCAGAAAGCATGAAAATAATGCATTTCATCACAAACAACATAAAATTCATCAATAATCAAAAATATGCAAAATACACCAACAAACAGACACACCACCAATCATAAAACCTGTAGAACACAGAGAAATGAAATAAACTGAGTGTCAGCCCGTCCGCTTTCGTGGGACCAAAAGCTAGCTCCAGAAAAGTGTCTTACATGTAGATATCCTTTAAGGGGATGAAATAAACCTACAAAACTTTCCTTGTCGGTGCTATCATTGGTGACCTCTAATTGCGCGAGGTGGACTGGAAGACTCTATTTACCTCCGGTTTACGAAATGAATAAACTGAGTGTCAGTCTGTCCGCTTTCGTGGGACCAAAGGCTCTAGCTCCAAGAAGTGTCTTTACGTAAATATATACTCCATGGGTGATGGAATTAACCTGTAAATTCAATGTAGGGGCTAAACGTTGGTGCCCCTAATTGCGCGAGGGGGACCAAATAAACAAACTGAGCGACAGCCTGTCCGCTTTCGTGGGACCAGAAGCTAGCTCCAGAAAAGTGTCTTACATGTAAATATCCTTCAAGGTGAATGAAGTGAAATACAAAACTTTCCTTGTAGGTGCTAAACGTTGGTGACCCCTAATTGCGTGAGGGGGCTGGAACTCTATCTCCTGCTGACCAAATAAACAAACTGAGCGACAGCCTGTCCGCTTTCGTGGGACTAAAAGCTAGCTCCAGAAAAGTGTCTTACATGTAAATATCCTTCAAGGTGAATGAAGTGAAATACAAAACTTTCCTATCAGATATGTGTAAAAGCTAACATGAATATAACATATTATAAGATATGTCTACTCACCCCGAAAAATGACAAGAACTTAGGCAAACACATTCTAGTTCTGCTGTCTTAACTCTGCCTTAGTCTCATATGGTCATCTACGGGCCAGGAAATTTTACGAGTGTGTTTGACTTATTAAAATTCTCTAGTCTTATAGTTTACAAACAACGCTACCCGGGACACCTGGATGGCCTGATTCTACAGATGTATCGGCGTAAGGCGTAATAAAGAGTAAGACAACGGTTTCTCTAGAGACTACATCAGAAGTCAACAACCGCGAGAAAGTTCCCCGATAGACATAATGCATAATATTATGATCGCTCGCTGCGTTCGTCTAAGGGGCAAAACCACAGAGACCGACAGCGGGTTTTATCTCCCCTGAGTCGAAGATCAGAACCTGTTACGCTCAGCTCAAAAGGTTCCAGCCGCTAACGAACCGTTTCTACACAGAAACCTTCTTCGCTCGTGATCAAAGACTTTGAGCGCAAGAGATATTCCCCTGGTCAGACGGACCACAGGTGCGCTGATGTAATATTACCGCTACGTTGACCGTTGAAGGAATTTAGTACTGAAGGCCAGCCAGAACGTAAACAAACCTCGGGTGGGGTTTGAGAAGGTGAAAAAATTTGGGCTACGAAGGTAGAAAAGAAATTACAAAATGTCAAGGAAACCAGAACATTAAAAAAGTAATAACATATGGAACGGAATGGTAAAATAAATTAACAGTCACTGTGACAATCCCCATGTGCTATTCTAAGCGCCAAGGATGGCGAGTGTTGTTTTGGTGTTTATTCGTTGGATTGCTGGCAAGGTAAAATAACTTTACACCATTTTTTCTCTTTGTTGTCAATTGACATTGTAGTGACTTTTCCTCCTGTGCGGGAAAGAGTTCACTGAAGATATTAGTATTGGAGCTCGCTCATTATACTGACATTGTATTTATCGGGTTAAGGAAACCCAGAGAGCATTGCACATGCTAGAACCCGCTATTCAGGCGGTATCATTTGAACAAGGACTGACATACCTTGTTTGTCAAAAGAAAAGCCACGGAGGTCATCGTATTTTAGGAGCCCGCCATATTTGCGCGGCCTGCTTATGCCAGAAAATGTACCTGACTGGGTTAGTCAGAGGATATTTAAAAGAAAGTAGTGATTAGCATTGTATGCTAGAAGCCCGCTATCTTTGCGGCGTAATTTGACCAGAGAAGTACCTGACTTGCTGGGGTCAGGTGAAAGATGAACTAAGCTTATGTACTTGACTACCCGCTCCCTATGTGGGGTAGTTTTCCTGTAGCTGTACCAAGGAAGGATAGAATGATATGCCAGTACTATGATATGTACAAGCTACTAATGATTTATAGATGCCAGCTGCATTGAACTGTTATCATGCCTATGATGTTACTGAGTCCTGTCAAAATGACTATGTATTGATGTCGGCGTAACCTGTTGTCGTCCTGTAATGAAGTGTTAAAACTTCAACAGTCGTTTAACGCTTACTTGACTTCATCTTCGTGAGTTACTGTGATGTCCTCATGACTTGTTTACAGTAGCCCTGTGTGGGCGTATGTATATATATCATCAATACCAAATATCAACATACCAGACGTATACAACCATTCAACTTGTAGTTAGCCAGCTCTTTGATGTCCCATCTACAGAACTGTACCTCAACGATGAATTAAACTACAACATTTTTGGTGGCCAATGTGGAACACGAAGAAAGAATCTTAGCTTTAGAGTTGGAGAAATTGAAGTTAGTGAATATGGGTAATTCACAAAATGATGCAAATAGTCAGGCAACTTCTAGTAAGGCAAATGCTGTTCTTTATAAGGTCAAAATACCTGCTTTCAACTCTGCAAATGACGATATATCGTTCTATCTAGACAGATTTGAACGTTCATTCGAATCTCATAAAGTAGATAAGTCACAATATGTTGGACAATTGTCAGATATACTTAAAGGTGAATCTTTGAATGTTATAAGTATGGTAGATGAACCTGACAAGAATAATTATGACGTCGTCAGAGCAACTTTATTAAAGAAATATCAACTTAATGAAGACGGTTATCGTCTTCGCTTTAAGACTATGTTACCAGAAACTGGGGTGGAATTCTCAGAATTTATTTCAAAGATACGTCTTACGTTCTCAAGATGGATTGAGCTGTCTAAGACTGAACACACATATGAAACCCTTGTGGACTTATTACTTCGTGACAAAGTCATGTCATCTGTCAATGGGTCAAAAGTTTGCACAGCCACATTTTATACCTAGGAATACATGATTAAATATTGTATATTAGAAATTACTACGGTTATCAAATACAATTGTGTCATTTGTATTTTCTCTAGGTATCATTGTTTGAATTTGTGATTGTAAAACGATTGATTTTCTTTCTCTGTTACCGTCTCTGGTATAACGGAGGAAGGTTTAGTTATCACAATATATGGGTCAAAAGTTTGCACAGCCACATTTTATACCTAAGAATACATGATTAAATATTGTATATTAAAAATTACTACGGTTATCAAATACAATTGTGTCATTTGTATTTTCTTTAGGTATCATTGATATTTCATGGAGAGTCTGTACATTTTACCAGCCATTCCGAGATTTTTTATGTCCATGTTTACCCTTCGGACGATGCTGTAGAGATGCCCTCTTACACTATGTTCTTGGACTTCACATGCCATCTCCATGTAGTTAATATTGAATGAAACATTGTATTAAAAGATATTATTTTTGATATGATGTAACCATTTCAACATAATGTGTTTTTATAGTGCGGTACATTACTTAGTTAACAGTACATGAAGGTAATGACACCGCTGTTTTGTAATTTATCATTGCTAGACATAGAGATATTGTATTTTGATGTGATATATAAAGTTACATGTATGTAATTTTGAGCTAGCATTGTAACGTTGCCAGCACTTTAAGGTGCATGTCTGGCACCTCATTTTTTTAGAATGGTAATACTTTAAGAGAATAATTTCTCTAACGGTGTAAGATAATATTTTTATATTCTCACTCAACGCTCCATTGGGCGTCAATCTAGCCTGACATTATGGCGTAATATATATTGTGATGCCCTTCGTTAGCGCATCATTCCTGCGTTAGGAGCCTGTTGTACATGCTCATTATTAATTTTGGGGTGTATAATTTATTTGTTATGTCTATGTACGCCTCTATATTGATATTTATTTATGCTATGCATTTGATTACCAGATTGTAGATATTGCAATACTACCACCCTTCTTTGTCCTATTCTATGTAATTTTTTTCAAAAAAAATGATGCTATCATTTTTTCCCGGGGGTGTGGTAGACTGTTAAATGCAGTCGGGGACATAATTCTCAGATTCTTGTCTAAGGGGAGTTACTCGCTATATACTTTGGTTTAAGTCAGAAGTAGTTGTTATCCCACTTGTCTTTTATCCAAGTGGTCTAATTTTAGGACCGAGGTCTTGCAACCTGACCATATATGGCTCGAGTGGTCAGCCTTTCCTGGAATGTTTCAGATCACCCCACCTGAGCTTAACTCAGGGGACTTGCGTCTTATGACGCATGCGCGAGAATTTGGGGCGCGAAAAGAAGACTGTATGTTAGGGAGTCGAGCTGAGATTTTGAAGGGGTTGAGACGCGCAGCGTCTTCTATCTGGCTAGGCGTTCGGGGAAAGAAAGCCCCTGTGTGACAAAAGAATGTCTAAGATTTATCCCCATGTGCTATTCTAAGCGCCAAGGATGGCGAATGTTGTTTTGGTGTTTATTCGTTGGATTGCTGGGAAGGTAAAATAACTTTACACCATTTTTTCTCTTTGTTGTCAATTGACATTGTAGTGACTTTTCCTCCTGTGCGGGAAAGAGTTCACTGAAGATATTAGTATTGGAGCTCGCTCATTATACTGACATTGTATTTATCGGGTTAAGGAAACCCAGAGAACATTGCACATGCTAGAACCCGCTATTCAGGCGGTATCATTTGAACATGGACTGACATACCTTGTTTGTCAAAAGAAAAGCCACGGAGGTCATCGTATTTTAGGAGCCCGCCATATTTGCGCGGCCTGCTTATGCGAGAAAATGTACTTGACTGGGTTAGTCAGAGGATATTTAAAAGAAAGTAGTGATTAGCATTGTATGCTAGAAGCCCGCTATCTTTGTGGCGTAATTTGACCAGAGAAGTACCTGACTTGCTGGGGTCAGGTGAAAGATGAACTAAGCTTATGTACTTGACTACCCGCTCCCTATGTGGGGTAGTTTTCCTGTAGCTGTACCAAGGAAGGATAGAATGATATTCCAGTACTATGATATGTACAAGCTACTAATGATTTATAGATGCCAGCTGCATTGAACTGTTATCATGCCTATGATGTTACTGAGTCCTGTCAAAATGACTATGTATTGATGTCGGCGTAACCTGTTGTCGTCCTTTTTTTTTTTTTTTGCGTTCGCCCGCTAATACTCGAGGCGAAATCTCAGATTATTATTTTATGTCTAACCTGACATTGATTTTACGTGAGTATCCCTTTATTTCTTGTACAGTGTCATAAAATTAACCATGATACAACGTTAAAATATCTCCAATGATACAACGTAGGGATAAAAACTAATGCGTAAGCTACTAGAATACATGATCGCCCACGCCGCGGGTCATCACCCGCCATGGAAATTAAATTGTTAGACGTGAAGGCAAAACGTTACCCTTGGAACGGGATGAGAACGAAGATCAAAAGGAAAAAAAAATCTGACTGAACGCGTGCTTGAAACTAGCAAGGCTAAAAGGACGCAAATTGGTGGGGCAAGGAAAAAGTCACGTCCCCAAGTTGACATAAGGTAAAGAAATCGACAAAAGGGACCTTAGCTATTATACGCAACAGTCATTTCTTGGACGCTTTTGCGATAACTTAGTCCGTTTATTTGAATTCAGCGGCAAACGCAGTATAGAAGATTCTAGAAAATATTTGAAAAAAAACTTTTTCTTAATAATGATGTTAGGAATATAAAACCTAGCTGGCCGGATGGCCCATCTTGAGCAGTGAAATAATATGCTTTCATTTATACAGACGGACAGATAATAAGAAAGATATTGACAAAAGACTGTGTTGTTCATATCAGCGAGCATCTGCATTGAAACAAAAATGTCCCTAATTTTCAAAAAACGGTAGCCTTGAGACTCAAAGCGCTCAAATCTAGTTGGTATGAAAGAGAGGGGATGGGCTGGAGAATTGTGGCTAAAAATAACTTTAAAGGCAAAATTGTGTAGGGGAAGGCGGAGTTGGTTCAAAAAACAAGTGTGTTTTTTGTGAAACGCAAGAAGAGACGGACGGACCAACAGACAATAAGGCATACTTGACTGAGGTATGACTGAAATGACTTTTTGGTAGGAGGTTTGAATTTGAAAGGAAAAAAGGCGGTGATTGGCCATAGATGAATATATTATCGGCGCTCAGACGCGCATTTTTGCCATTCGTTATAAGTTGTCCTAGTAGACACAGTGTATTATTTAGTGGTGTAATTCCCAGAAGCTAATTGAAATATTTAGAGGGACGCCATACTAAAGCCAGCAGCTCAGCTGAGTTTTGCTAGCAATTAACTGTGTTCTGTATTCATAATTCTGGTAAGACTGAAATTATTTCTTTGTATATTTTAATATTTGTTTAATGTTTCGAGTGATTTGATACTGCCATATCAAAATCTATCCCTTACAACAAGTAAGGATTCGCTCTAGACCCCCCGCCCCAGTTCAGGGTCTAGAGACAAATAAAATACATAAACACCAGCAAGGATTATGAACGACAGATCAAGTGTTGAGATCAGTGGAACATATCACCTATCCTATTCTATGGCAGGAAGCTAATGAACATATTTCAGAATATGTAGGCTGGGAGAACTTATCCTATGTAAAACCAAATTGGTAAGATGTGTTGTATGGTCAAAGAGATCTGACCCGTCTATGTGGTGTTGTTGTTGCGTGTAGTGTTGTGTCCAGAAATGGGTTAGAGGATGGAATTCTGACACATGACCAATACTTTATTGCAGAGCTGTGAGTTTTTTTATTTGGCACCAATGTGGTGTCAAATGTGATGTTGAAGATTACAAGAGTGGACCCGTGCAGTTTATATCTTGGCAGAGCAGCCGTATATTGCCCCCAAGCACGGAGAGGTGGGGCCACCATATTCCAGCACCAGAACTACTCAATCCAGATACGTGAGCGTCTGGCCTGCTGGAGATTCACAAACTCATTCCTAACACACCAATTATATTTCCATCAATAAATGGACCATGTTAGTAACCATAGACAGGGAGTGATGAGGCCACCCCAACAGCACATCCATAAACCGTTCTCCCATATAGATTACAACCATAAACAGTAGTAATATTACTAGTATTGTAAAATCCATATGTACACTCCTTTCATTTATTATGCCATATATTCATGCATTTCATTAATAATTGCAAAACTTTTCATATGTTCTGACCAAAATAAAACCTTGGTTCAGAACAAATAAATTTAAAGAAAAATTTTTCTATCAAAATTTTACACAACTTGAGTTAGTTCAGTGTGTTATAACATTTTATTAATATTATTAGACTTATTAAATATCTGTGTGTGTGTATGTAAACTACCACAACACATTACATATCAGTACCCTAGAATTTTAACGTAGCCACATTCATTAGTAAAAAAAGATAGGTGTGAGGTCGTAGTGGTAGCAAGAAGGGCCTTCTGAAAATTCACAGCTACATTTATCTCAGGAGCCTTCACAGCTGACCTCATGCATCACACTTAGTAATATCACCATCATACAATACCATCAAATACCACTACATACAGAGACAGGTGTCCCTCGCCATTCAGGCAAATACTCGCCGATTTCGGAGGTACCCATTGCAGCTGGGTCGGCTCAGGAGCCGCCAGTCCCTGGTCGACGACACTCCTTCAAATGTTCTCGCCAGGTCTCGAGTTAATCCAGTCCAAATCCCGGTCGACGAAAAATCCTCAAATGCCGTCGCCCGGGTTTGATCCTGTATCACCCGGTCGCCAGAGCGGTGTTGTAACCACTACGCTAGCGCGGCTCCCTGTAATAAAGTGTTGAAACGTCAACAGTCGTTTAACGCTTACTTGACTTCATCTTCGTGAGTTACTGTGATGTCCTCATGACTTGTTTACAGTAGCCCTGTGTGGGCGTATGTATATATATCATCAATACCAAATATCAACATACCAGACGTATACAACCATTCAACATGTAGTTAACCAGCTCTTTGGGGTCCCATCTACAGAACTGTACCTCAACGATGAATTAAACTACAACAGGATCCCTTTCTGACAAACTGGTGTATTATAATATATCACTAGTTAGAGAGACTGATGTCCTCATCACTTCACTCGAAATTTTTTAATAAAATGAGTGTGGAGAATAATTAAATAAAATGTCATAAGCCCTAAAATATGGGGCTTATCTTCTGTTCTTGTTGAAAATGGAAGTCTTCCTGTTGAAACTGCCCACTCTTCTTCACAAGAGGGTCTCCTGGAGTAAATAAGTAACTTGCTGTAATAACTGCCCACTCTTCTACACAAGATGGTCTCCTGGAGTAAATAAGTAACTTGCTGTAATAACTGCCCACTCTTCTACACAAGAGGGTCTCCTAGGAACATCTTATATCTGGTTTCTTCACATATACCAGACAGAATGCCAAGTATTCAGCATCTCCAGTTATGTTTGACATGATAATAGACGATTCAACCCTGCAACAATGAAATAATTCCTTCCTAAATATACTTTATAAATATATCTCCACATTTAACAAATATTATCTTCAAATATTTCTAGTGATCAGTTACCATTGCTAATCCATAGCTTCAGTCTCTAACTTTTTTGTGATTTCATCATCCTCAGGGGGTACCTGCTCTTCCCCACATATCTTCAACGCCTCTATCACTTAATCTTTGTTATCGTTCATCTCTTCAGTTAGGGATACAATCATCTTTTTATAGCTCTCTGACTATTAATTTATTTTCTTTTTAGAATGACATCATATGTAGTGTCCAAAAGTTTTTGGAACACTGTGATCTGCAAAATACTGCCAGTAGCTTTCTTGTCTTACAATTTAATTCAATGTTATAGCAATAATCAAATACAATTTTTCTTTTGACTGCTTCCCAAATCTGCCTTAGGCATATCTTTGCTCCATAGGCTGTCATATGTTTCCAAAATGGCTAAGTCGTACAACCTAAGATTTTTGTTAGGCGCCCTATCTTGGATCGCCTTTTCTTAATATTAATAAATCATTTCTTACCGCAAAATCAATGAAATAATTCACACACAAGGAATAGATTGACTAGCAATCTATTGTCCAAATACAGATCGCCGTCTGGTACAGACTGCAGAAAACTTGCTTTCAGTTCTACACTTCTGTGGTCAAACTTTCACTTGTTGTAAAATTATTCTTCAAATGGCGCTCTAGGCTTGTACCCTATCACTATTATCAATCTCTTTGGCCAATGGAAACTGCGCATCCGAAATAAACTCTCTTTTTTGAAAAACCCCACCTTTTGGGTTATCAATACGTTTGCTTGTCTGATCCCTCTATTACTGTGTAAAAATACGGTTCTCGTGGCTAACAAATCTGCAGTTTCCACCTCCCCTTTTCTAACTATTGGTGTACCCAATCAAATCGAGTCAAGAATATTTGACTGCAGCGGACAATTTTCAAAACTGAATCATTGTGGGTTATCCGTCTGTCTGCTAGTCTGTCTCAATTCTACAATATCTGGGTTATTTATGGAGCGATTTTAATTATTAAACTGCTTGTTTGCATCTATCATTCTATCTAAGTTTTATTTTCCTCTCTACCATCGTTTACACTTTTGTCTTTTCATTATTCTACAATATCTGGGTTATTTATGGAGCGATTTTAAAGTTATTAAACTGCTTGACGCGATAGGCGTCTGGCAAGACCGTCAGATACAATACAAGTGGCGTAGTTATTTATAGATTTTGGACAGTAGCCTCTTTTCTTTTACTCCTATACTCCTTCACTCTTTTGAACTAAATGACGCCTTGGCCGCTTTCCAAGTCATTCTAACGTTACCTTTAAAAATTAGGGCGGAGCTACCCAAAAAGCTTGTATTTTAGGAAAGGGGGTATTATTAGCAAATCTTCAATACTTTCAAATCCAGCACGAAACGCTGACAAAAAGTGGTGGCGTTGCCCTATTCAATTATTGTCCAATTTAAAAAAGACTATAGTAGCAGAATTTATAGAATAATATCTTATACATGATTTGAGGAGGGGAGATTCAAACTGACTTTATCACACATCGAATACATTGGGACATACACAGGCCATTTCATAAGCTGGTAAATGGTTACCGGTTTGTAAAACAGGCTTGGTTCTAAAATAAACACTGTGTCTAAAAACCAAGAAAAGGATAAATCCAGTACAAATCATTTTGGGCCTTAAAGGGTTGTGTTGTTTTCATATCCACTGAGGGTGCTTTTCATTTGCGTTTCCGACCTTGTCTTAATGTTTCTACAACATAAAGGAGAACTGTTTTAGTGCACGTCTAATAATGTTTATGCTTTTATTTCTTGACTGTGGATTGTGGATCTCCATATGTCGTCTCCTGTTTTTACTATTTATGGAGCATTGATCCCACCAGGGCTGGATTAACCATTAAGCAAAATAACACGTGCTTAGGGCACTAAGGGAAGGGGGCACCACAGAGTTTTTCCCTAGCTACCATGCCCTTAACTATTAACTCTTTCACTGCCACATTCGACTTTAGTATAATTTTTTATAATTGCCCTTATCTGCCGTGTTTCCCTAGTTATAAGTAAATAATTTGCTTATATTGCTCACTCTATTTGGTGTTAAATAAAATTTAAAAAAAAAAGTTTTTATTTAATATAGTTGTGGGGTCTGGCCTGGAAGATAACTGAATTTTTCAGTCTCTTATTTCACCTTCAGCTCTTATTGAGTCTTGTCAGTTGAGCAATGGAAGGTCGAGGGGAACACCATTGTTGGGCTGTGCATCAGTTAGCCTCATTCCGGCCCTGGATCCCATCATCACTACAGATGTCTCCATAGTGGAAGCCTGTTTAGTATATGTCCACAATACGTTGAGTTTTTCGGTGTACTGGTGAAAGGGCTGTGACTGACGGGCAACACGCCGCGTATATTATAAGAGGTGTTGGCCACAGAATTGCAGTTGCTAGCGCGCAGTGGCTAGCCTCGTCGGCTTCGCGCAGGTGTGTCAGTGTCTGGTGCGGCGCAACGAACGGAATAATTTGTCTTCTCTTTGTTACTTTCACAATTGCCTCCACGGCTGGTGGAGTTGTGGATTTTAAAGTTGCTACCAAAGTGAAATGGGTTCATACAAGACAACCGGAGGCTGAGACACTTGGGAGTCATGACCCAAGTGGGCCCGCCCCCCTTAGAGTGTAAAGGAGTATACAGGGCCAAAACACTTGTTCGACGGGGGGGCACTTCGGATGATCAGATTGCCTCCTGTTGTATCACTCTGTATAGAGTTTCCTATCTTATGTTAGTGCGGCTGGGCTTCTGCAGCAATTTATCTTACAAGCTGCGGTTACCCAACCCTTATACACAGACTTATACTACCCAGTTCTTACGACATGCATGAGGCATCAGTAGTCTTTTTCTTTCTTTGTCTCCTTAGAGAACCCCAGGAAGTACACTCGGCAATCTCCGTATATGAAAATGAATACTCATGCAAATAATACACGGAAAAATGCACGAACAACATAAAAGGGCGCACGCGAACATCATTCATTGGTTGACTCAACTGCCATTGCTAATGAGTAAGCCATGTTGGGAGTTGGTACGTGTGCAATTAGGCATACTATTCTTCCGATAGGGGAATACATGCATTCAGATACGACTGATCAGAAAATGTGTAAATGACATAATGTGGACAGAAACTTTTCATGAACACATTAACAGTGCATGCTAGTGATCAAAGCCGTCTGTACATTAACACAGCGATGTTGTTTGCTAAAACAAGCTTTGACGGCTGGAAATACCACATACACAGTGTCGGCCCTTAGGGATCGGACACACGTGGCGTCACGCAGCGAGGGGTAGATCCACAGTTTTGAGACAAAGTGTGATGATATTTAAAGAAATATGACGTCACACAAAAATAGGATTCATGATCGCTTCTTTTCGTAAATGATCTCGGAAAAAAAACAGAGTTTGTAACCTTATTCATTGTGGTGGGTTTGATGTTAATACAGTTTGTTGTTAAGAAATCTTAGTGTACTGAATGAGGTCAGCTGTGAAGGTCCCTGAATATAATAAATATTAGAGTAAATTTCCAGGGCACCTTTCTACTACCACCACTATGATCTCATTCAGACTTATTCTAGATAGACTGAAAGATGACTACGTTTGGTGTCTAGGGTTATGAAATGTTAGTGTAAGGTTGCATTAACCAACTAAACATATAAACAATTACACAATTATTTTATTATCTAATACAACACAACAGTACCACGACAATCACATACGAACCACACTTTAAAAGACTATCTTTAGTAAGTCAGTGGTTGAAAGTTTGGTAAAGTTAATGTTTTTTTCAATTTATTGTCCTGAATCTAATTTATTTGGAATCAGGACTGTCAATCAAAAGTGAAATCATAGAAATTAATTACATCAATCAATTTATACAACGGATCTTCTGTCCATAATACACATATTATTATTATATAAGGGTGTAGTGTATTTTCTAACTGAGGTGACTTCTAGTATAAACTGGTAGATTGTTTATTATCATCATCTCTGCATGTTGTTTGTAAGTTTTTGTGGACATTGATGGAATGTTTATATCACTATTCCCAGTCTCTTAGGTTAATATAATGTTAGTTGAGCGATCAGGTGCCGAACATGCACCTATCTTTGTAATATGATGTAGGAATCTTCCTGCACTTCGCTGAACGACAACCTTCAGCTCCCACTTCTTCAAGAATGATGGTGGTTTACAGTTGTCTCCGAAAAAGGCAAGACTGTGGCATGAATATATCGGCCCACTGTAGTCTGGCACCAGTTATTGACAGCAACCAAAACCCTCACAGACGCAAGGAAATAACACAAGTAAACGATGACTAGGCAATAGAATATGGCACATTTTCGATCTGCCCTATGTCCAGGCTTTTCCTATGTTAGAAAATTTCTCCGCCTGCTCTCATCGATCTTGCTTTACACAAAATTTACTTGAAATGGCAGTGAACAGTCCCCGTTTCGTACCAGTATCTACTGCTTTGTCCAATGGGACCATGTTTACATTTATTTTTGAATCTATCGTTTCAAATAACAACTCCCAATATGTTTCCAAGGCAAATATATTTTTAGTTTTAGGTCAACCAATCATACTTCGCCTTCCTTCAAAATCCACCCAATCAAATATCCCGTACCTTTTAACCTCATTTACCCAAAGTCGTTTTTTTCAAAACATGCCATAAAAAATTATAAGCAGGCATGATCTTTACTTGACAGTCTGGTCGGATCCACTATAGTATTATGGCTATAATTAGTTAATTAATGGACTATTTGCGTAACTATTACCATATTCTTTGTCAGCAAGTCCTAAGATACATGAATATACAATTTATATGGGACTAGTTGTCTTGGTTCAGAAGTACACAGTTTTTTTTTCTATGTTAGTGTTTTTTATTTTTAGTCTACTATACGTTCAATTCTTTTCCATGTGCTGTCTTCTCTATTTACGTGATAATTACGTCCTTTGAAATAAGAGCTAAGGTTGTTTTTGTGACACGAGTTGTCTACATGTTCTAACTTTTTCCTCGTATTTTGGGGAAACCCCTAAGGCAAGGCTTGACCCTGTGCTGGTATTGGCTTTTAGTTTAAAATCAATGCGAAACGAATTAGCATTTCATCTATCTTTTCCCCTCCTCGTTCCACAATGCATTTTAGGCATATATTTTCTTAGAACTAGGAAAAGTGATTATGTCAAGGACGAATTTGAAAAATTGGGTACCGTTTTGTTCGGCTATTCGTTAGCAAATAATAATCTGAAGGCGTAGGCGATACCAACAGTTCTAGTAGAAAATTCTTTTGTACTTTCTTATCTTTTCCTTTATGCCCTATATTGTTATATATTAATTTAGATATTGTATTTAGAAATTCACTACATTCATCATAGTCTATTTTTTATCCAAAATAGTTGACAACACTCTTGTGGATGACTTTTATTATTATTATTATCATCGTAGCTAAAATATCGGATAATTGTGATGATCTTTATCTGGCTACATCAACTGCACTGTTGATTACAATTAGATTTTTAAAAATTAAACAATAGCAAGTTAACATCATTATTAAGTCCTTTTTACGCGTGGGAGGTAAATGTGTGAGACTTTCACATGCGTCTAGTTTTGATAGACACACATGTGAGCGCATCTGATATAGATGTACTTTGTTTAAATAGTTATGCGTACTTTTCTGCATCATCTTTGAATGCAGAAGACGCACCTTTATTGCGTCGATTTGTTGCTATACAAAACATACCCTGGAGGCTTTATAATATTTCGGTCGTCTGTGATAGACGCATTTTTTGGGGTTCTTTCTCCGATATTATGAGAAGACACATGCTTACGAATATATTGAAATACTCAGAGTTTTGTTCCTGAGGGATTGTTCCAGGAATTCGTTACCTCTATAATTATTGCCAGTTAACGGCACATTTAAAGGTCTCATGCCTCTGAGATTGATGGCCCTGTTTGCTATGACAGAATTTCCATTGAATCCGTTATGATCAATGGCTAGTGCGCCCCTCTGGCATCAGGAGCGATGATGTTCCAGATTATTATATATAATATGTAAAGAATGTAAACATGGTTCATTTGTAACGACCATGTATTTTGTCAAGCCGTTGACCTTCAGTTCATAACGACCGGTGATGTCAATCAAACGGTCGTATTTATACTTACTGCTCGATGTACGATGCTTACCAGATGTAACTACGTTTTGAACCATTCGTCTACCAATGATGTCGTTGTTCCTGTCGTCATATAATAAAACGTTGTCGATGTACTTTCAAATGGGTCCGATCTACTTGCCTTGCCAGTCGTTGCTGTTACGTTTTGACATTGTCTTCATTGGCCATCCATACGGCCCACGTTAGTTATTCGCGTTATCTAAAAATCAATCGGCCATAGACTATAAGCCCGATAATACCACATACTCAAATCACGAGTTAACAATCATCCCGACGACAATCCGATGAAGTCAAAGATACAGATGTCTAGCAAGTAGAAAGTATTAGGTCTGACGTGAACGTAAAAATGATTTATTTATTTTTTTTTTTTGTTTGTTTGAAAAAATGCGAAAGCATTTAGCTGCGAAAAGCATGGATTAGACCCTGTCTCGTGTTGGGGGGCGGCACGTGAAATGAATGATATTTGTAAACGCCGGATCAATTAAATACTCTTTTAAAATAACAGAAAAAAAAGGGGGGGGGGGTCGTAAGAGATTTGTGGGGTCACACAAAGAGAGTCTGGGGTTTTTTGTTTTTTGTGTGACAGGGTGTGGCAAGGGGGAGGAGGGTCTAAAAATGGCAACTATTGCGAGACGTCGAAGGTCGACGACACCTTAGTTCTTTTTTTTTCCCCCAAAGCTGCAGGTGGGAAACCGAGTGAGGGGCCCATTTGGGTCAGATAGGTTAAATCGACCTAATATCGGCCCTGCTCGCACACCTAACACGACCATCGATTAGCCAAGTTTGATGCTATCTGATCAAAAGGATACGTCATATTGCCAGTGTTATCCCGGACATCTCTGAGGAGACAAAGAGAGAATATGGCTGCTGCACCCTTAGGCATGTCGTAACAGGCGACTAATATCAGGTTGTGCACGGGGCTGGCAACCTCATAATATAAATCAAATCGTTACATAAACCACTACTACAGGGGCACATGAATGTTAATGGGCAGACTTCCTTCAAGTGGACCACCTGGCGGATCCTTGCTCCACATGGAGCTAAAGGGGAAACTATGATAGGGATTTTACCGTATTTTTGCTAGCTTTAACAACCCGAGCTAAAATCAAAGGGTCTAAACACGAATAGCCCCTCTCGAAAACATGAATAGCTCATTTCGAAAACATGAATAGCCCAAGTTGAAAACATGAATAGCTCATGTCGAAAACATGAATAGCCCGAGTCGAAAACATGAATAACCCGAGTCGAAAACATGAATAGCTCATGTCGAAAACATGAATCGCCCAGTGTGGTAAAGTGGGATGTTATAAATATTTATAGGGGACTTATTGTACTGACTGAGATCAGCTGTGAAGGTATCTATATCTAATAAGAGTAGTGTATTATAGATAACCTTACTTACTGCCACATATGTATACCTCAGTCAGAATTATTCTGGAATAGTGTGATGACTACGTTATATGTCTAGGGTATGTGTATGATGAAGTGTAAGTCATAACAACAACAGACAGATAAACAATTTAATTTATTCCACCACACTTGACAACACTGTGACACTCACATACATATAACACTCTAAGAGGATATCTTAAAAGAGTCACTGATAACTTTTCAAATAACAATATGTATTCAGTGCTGTCATGAATGTATATGTGTCCTGATTCAAATACAAAGGGAACCAGGAATCACAATCAATTTTAATTACAAGTTATATGTACAGACTTTATTAATATGATTCTTGTAGTGACATATATTATTAATGGTATCCTATGTGTGTCAGTTGTGTAGTGGTAATATGAGGTAATACTGGTTTTGTTTTGTTCAAGCTCTGTTGGTATTTGTCATCATGACTTCAATAGTTTGTTTCTATTGGAACTAGTATTGGAGATTTTCTCAGTTCCTGGTATTAAAACAATTAAATTCCCCTCTTAATTTTAGTTTATAATGTCATTTTAAGATGGGGGTACATAATGTTGAGCTCCATGGCCACACTCTCTTATCTTGCGTGATGACTGCAGTAAAAGACTCCTCTGCTCGATTACTTTAATGAGTTCTGGAGCCACCCCACTGGTTGCTATATGGACCAAGGAGTATGCTGTCCACCTCTGGCTTCAGCAAAGCTCTGACCAGGTGCTGCTCAATAACTTTAAGACCACGGTCCCTGAAACAAGAAGGTTGTACCTTCTACGTCAGAACTAATTTATACTCCATTTCTACACTGAGCACAATACATCACAAACATTGAGTTCAGAGCGTTAGGCCAACTGTCAGCTTCATCTGAAATACTTTATACCAGTATTTCCCTCCCTAATGGTTACTACGCCTCTGCAATTCCAGCATTATTTCTTTCTAGTTAATAATCTAGGTGTCAGTGTACTGTTTGGCCATTCCATGCAGTTTTACTTTCCTCCGACACCTTCTGTTCAGGCTGGAGCACTATAGGCTTTACATCATGTTCGCTACTGAACCACACATATATACAGACATAATTTATCAATTTACATTCAATTTTCATTTTAAAATATTGAATATTTCAAGCTTACCACAATTCATGGAAATAATAATAAACAGTTTCGTTGACTGGCAATGAATATAGCACAACTCCGATCTGCCGATGTCCCAGGCTTTATTTTATAAAAAAATATACACTGGTGCTCAACGCACTGCTTCTTAGTAGGTTTATTACAAGATGTGGCAATGAACAGACGCTCTGAATTGAGTATATTCGCAGCTCTACCCAATCACACCACGTCTACACATCTTTTCAAAAAAAGTACCCCTTTCTCACGTTTCCCCTGACAACACAAGATAGTATTTATAGTCCGACCAATCGTGTTTAGTCTTTCATTTGTTGCGCTCCAATCAAATAGGAGTTAACATGGTAGGCTATTTCCGTAACGTAATGTTTCTTCAAACACGTTATAAAAAAATTTTTATGAGCAGAAATGATTTCATGCTGTCAGGCACCCCCACTATTTTATTTTGGCCATAACTTGGTAATTCCTAGACTATTTGCGTAACGTTTTACATATTCTTTGTCAGCAAACCCTAAGGAACCCAAATATACGAATTTAATGGAGCCAATATGCATTTTCTTCTAGGATAGTCGTGCTGTTACTACCTTCTCACTTCCAAACTTGAGGGTGTCTGGGTACTGTCATGTTTTCAAACGTAAACCGGTATAATGTCATAATTCCCAATAAGCGTTTTTCAGGATTTTAAAACCTAACTCTGGTATGGGTAGTGAATTTTATCACTGTCGATTTGAAATAAAGTTAGTGCATGTGGCCTTACACGCGTGATGGCAGCAATTGTGTATCGCGCGACGCGTGTTTAGTGTTGCAGGTGTCCCTGCTTTCTGCCTCTCCCTTCTCTTCTCAAGGTTTTTCCAAGAAATACAGTACACGTTTCATTGAAGAAAGCGGGTAATAATACAGTAGGCTTTTACTATCAACGTGAAAGCGTTACAATTTGCAGACGAAGTAGAAAACAACGGGGATTTCGAGTACAGTCATTGTGACAGCACTGTTCTTTACCATTCTTCTTTCCTTTTATTAAATTTATTTGTTAGGCTTTGCATTTACGTTTTAATTTATATATGGGGATTAGAATAATTCACGACACCTAGGTCGAAAACATGAATAGCCCAGGTCGAAAACATGAATAGCCCAGGTCGAAAACATGAATAGCCCAGGTCGAAAACATGAATAGCCCGAGTCGAAAACATGAATAGCCCATTCACTGCCAACACATTCGAGTTACTGTGTTGACTTTTATAAATGCTAGGCTGAATTCGGAAATTCCGTTGATTTCACATCATCCCTATAGAAAGCTTGAAATCAAAGGAGCGAAAGTTAACCGATGTTATATACGATTTTGATCTCTCGTACATGCCTATACAGATGGATCAGCAACAAATGCTGTTAGGAATGGAGGTGCCGGTATCTTTATCTCATAACCTGACAACCGCTATGAGACTAGGCATATTCCCACAGGTAAATTCTGTTCCAACTATACAGCTGAGGTTCAAGCTCTAGAGCAAGCTACAAATATGATTTATAACACCAACTCTGACTGCCACCAGGTAGTCACCCTCACAGATGCACTGTCTGTCCTGCAAGCTCTCAAGGGTGGTAAACTCTCGCATCTGAGAAATGAACTAAACAAGGTAGCTGCCAAAAAGAGAACCATACTTCAGTGGGTATCATCTCATTGTGGTGTACCCGGAAATGAAAAGGCAGATAAACTTGCAAAAAAAGAAGGAGAAAGTGAACAAACAGATAATGAAATCACATACACTGAGAAAAAGAGAGCTATCCAGACTATCAGAAGAGAACAGAACCAACCCAACGACGACTACCACACTCTTGACCAGCAGGGACAGATAACCATTTTTCGCCTCAGGACAGGGCATAACAAACTGAATAAACACATGCACAAGCTACGATTGTCTGCTTCACCACTGTGCACATGTGGATTAAACGAACAAACTGCTGAGCATGTTCTACAGGATTGTCCTCTGTATGACCAGTTAAGAAAGATATACTGGCCCAATGACTCAACCCTAAACTCAAAGCTATATGGAACTAAAGAGGAACTTCAAACAACAGTCGAATTCATTATAAGAACTCGTCTGACGGTGTAAACATCAAAGATGCGATCACAAGAAGAAGAAGATCTCTGGTATCACGAGGCGCCTATCTCGAACTTCTGTATTATAACCAATATTTAACAAGCTTTTTTCATTTCAAATTAATTGAGAAAAATATCTTTGTCCACGCTTATTGTGTTCTAATTAGGATGTATACAGCAAAGAGATCGTAACATAGAATTATATGTATACAGTTTAAAGATAGTAACATATAATAACCTAGTTATTAGATTAGCCAATCGTTGCACATTATATAGTTCTGAAAAAAGATAAAGTTACACACTCCGTACTATGAAAAACTAATTTATAGAATGTCCAAAGTCAGTAATATTTTTAAACATAATAGTAATACTAACAACAATAATAATAAAGTTTTGTTGGTTGAGTAATATAACAGTGAGCGTATCATACTGAAATTAAAAGATGAAAGGACAAAATAAAAATTAATAAATTTAAAATATGTAATCTGCAACGATATAATTTCGTAACCAGAAAATTCCACCAAACTTTTAAAAGTCAGTATCTTGGGCGAAATAATTTATAAATCTGAATTGATAGATAACAATTTATGTCTTAATATAACAATCAGCAGTCATGTTCTTACTTACTTAGTCGTTCCTCTTCTACCGTGAGGTGTAGAGGTTTGGAAGAGAGAGCGCCATACTATCCTATCGGCTTTCTTCCTCCTGGCCTGGTTCCATTCTAGTCATTGGTCCTTCAGAGATTGTCTAAAATTGTTCTCCCAGCGGACTCTGGGTCGTCCTGGAGGTCTGGATCCCTGGCTCTTAGCCTCCCATACCTGCCGTAGCAGCCAATCTTCTCCCATTCTGCAGACATGGCCAAACCATCTTACCATGGGTATCAATTTCCACAGTCATGTATTGATCTGAACTTTGATAAGACGCGTCAACAATGAGAAATGCAGTTAGCGACCCATAGCTAGACTGCTTGCGTCAGCGACCCAGAGCTGACCAAGACCCTACTCCACCTCCAAGTGGTGGTCCTGGAAACAGGCTGCATCACTGCAGTCTGGCTGAGTGAGTAGGGATCGAAGAGGGAAGGCTAACCCGGTCCTAAAAATGCCGTGCTGAAGTCGGATGTGTCGGCCGAAGGCGCAAATATCATAGCTTCGCTGTAAACGGACACAACGCAACCAACGTCCTGTTCAGGACGAACGAAGAAGAAGAAGAAGAACTTTGATCGGACTTGGTGAGTATAATGTAGAGAGTACAACAAAGTAGTGCAAAACGTTTACGATATAGGCAGAACAGATCATAAAGAATAATATTACAATCATTCATAATTCCTTTTAGCTCCCCGTGGAGCAAGGATCTACAACTACAACTGGCTCCCTGTACCTGTGACGCTGCGTTTGAAAAATGTGGCCCTGTGGGGTGGAGATGACACGCTCCCAACCTTCTTCTTAATTTCTAGTTTCTGTCGCTGCTAGCATGTCACTTTGATCTGACAAGTTAACTCCCCTGGTTCTCCCGTGAACGCGGCCAGCGGAGATGAAAAGGACTGTTAATGCTGATAAGAGTGTCTTTATAGACAAAGTTGGAGGGACAGACTGTGATATCAAAATAAGAATACAAAAAGCAAGAGGAGCTTTCATTGCATTGGGAAATGTGTGGAGATCAAGAGAAATCGGATCCAACACGAAAATAAGAATCTTCAACTCAAATGTGAAGTCAGTCCTGTTGTATGGCTCTGAGACATGGAGAACAACAAAGACAACAACCAAAAAGCTACAGACTTTCATAAATGGGTGCTTGCGTAGAATAGAGGGATTAAAATGGTATCACAAGGTTACCAACGTGGAACTGATGACAAAAACTAGAAAAGTGCCAGTGGAACAAGAGATGAGAAGAAGACGATGGCGATGGATAGGACACACACTGAGGAAACCTACTGATAGCATTACAAGGCAGTCCTTGTTCTGGAACCCCCAGGGCAAGAGAGGCAGAGGTAGACCAAGAAGCACATGGAGAAGAGAGCTGGAAACAGAGATGAAAATGACAAGGAGAACGTGGAAAGAACTTGAGATGATGGCACGTGACAGGAGGACTTTGCATATGTTTGTTGAAGGCCTATGCTCCTTTGGGAGTGGAGGGTTATGAAATGGAAGAGTGTCTTTGTGACGCGTCCACAAACGCTTCTCGCCGGGCGGCAAATACTTCCCTGTGTTTTTGATTCTAGGGAAAGTCTGGGACCCTCGCAGCGTAAGAGCAGTCCTTCATGTAGCGCGTCGCCAGGACAATTCTCCGGTGAAAGTTACGATTTGTTTTTCTGCAATGTTCTGTGCAAGTGTGGAACACCTGTGGCCTATATTTGGTATATATTGGGTTCTCTTCTATCTCTAAATGATGTCAGTCCTTGGAACTCCTGTCATGCGGTGGAGGAGATCTTGGTGCAAGTTTGCCTGTTACTTTTAGAGTGGGAAATTCTTCACAATCTCGGTAAGAATTCTTAAGTAACTTGGTAGTTGTTATTATTTTTCCTTGGGATTTATACTTAGTCATTATAGTTCATTATAGTGGGTTCTAGCATTTTAAAGTTCGGCCATTACCCAACCAGCACTAAGCAGCTATAGTTAGTCTTTTTTGGAAATTGTGTTTGTATGCCACTTATGGGTTTTCCTTTTTAAAGCCAAATGGTTGTATAACTTAAGATGCTTCACGTAAAGCCCTTTTAGAGAACCCTCTTATGCACGAAATGTACATATATCTGATGTGTTTCATTAAAAGAATAATTTCCCCCCCCCCTTTTTTTAAGTGTAACTATATAAATGAGCGTTACGTGGAAGGAATTCTTTTTAACACAGAGGGTAACCATAAGCGATTATGTTTGTTTCTGGCCTACGTGACGGATCCTTGTAAATCTTTTTAACCATAAGTAACTTTAGTTTATTTGATTGATTGTTTACTATATGAATTTTTGTAATTCATTCAGAGGTCTACCAAGGGTAGCCTTATACGTTTTCATATGATGTACTTTTAAATATAATGATATTAAACGTCGCAGCCCAGTTAGAAAACGTTAACTGGGTCTTGCGATTTTGTTTGATGCCTGAGCGTTAGACAGAATTGACCGATATGCTGTAAGGTCAGTTCCGCGCCAGGTAAATGAGGCCGGAATGTTTACATACCAAACCCGCCCACCAGCCGGGGGAAACCCACTGCGTACGCAAGTCGCGATTAGGCTTGCCCAGACACCTACTTGCTAGCGCATCTGCTTAACGATCAGTGAGAAGGGGAGAGAGAGAAAAATTGTGGGACCAGGTTATATACTGACCAACGTTTGGGGTGGAAATGGTTATAAATAGTTAATCTGTGCCTGGGTATACAAGTGCTTTGTTTTCAATGTTGTTTGATTTGATGTTGGCTAGATGATAAGAGATCTTTGAGTATGTTTTCATCTCAGCAAGCATCGGTAAACTCCGACGGAGTTAAGGAAACTATGAGCCATCGGCCTGTATTGCCTTCCTGGAAAGGCCGGATAAAGCTGCTACCCATCTACAGTGGGTTTCCCCACCAACTACAGTTGTTTTTTTTCACCGACACCCTACTACGGGTTCTTCGGGTGATTTCCCTCGCTGGGAATATTCTTCACACCAACTCGCAAAGTAAGTGTAGGGCCCATGTTCCACTGGCGTCAACTGCAAAAAGTTATGTCGTCCGTATTATCAATCGCCTTCACAAGAGTGACGGGCCTTAGCAAAAGTGGATTGATTACCTCCAACGCATAAGTAAGTTCATGTTCTCAGTTGCTTGTCTTCGTGAAATATGTTCATTCAGAGGACATCAAAGAAGAGTTCATGTTTTGTAGTGCGCTTGAAACTACTACAAAAGGGGAAGATATTATGGAGAAAATAAATACCTTTTTTGAAACTGGAGGACTACAGTGGAAAAACGTCTGGGGGGTTTGTACAGATGGAGCACGAGCTATGCTAGGGTCAAAGACGGGCTTTCAGACAAAAGGGAAAGAACGTGCTCCCCAAGCAAAAGGCATTC
This sequence comes from Oreohelix idahoensis, assembly GCA_024509875.1. Lineage (NCBI taxonomy): Eukaryota > Metazoa > Mollusca > Gastropoda > Stylommatophora > Oreohelicidae > Oreohelix > Oreohelix idahoensis. The sequence goes on along the minus strand of JAMPIV010000303.1, from coordinate 120,512 downwards.
ACTGCAAGATTTACCGAAATACTCTTGCCAGTAAGACTCTTCCAGCTCCTCTGCAAGAGGTACTTGATTCTCTGATCAAAATTGTGAATTACATTACATCTAGAGCCCTCAACACCCGTCTGTTTAAAGAACTCTGTAAAGACATTAATTCTGATCACGAGGTTCTTCTTTTCTACACTTCTGTACGCTTGTTGTCGAAAGGAAATGTTGCCAATCGTGTCTTTGAGTTGAAAAATAAAATCAAGTTGTTCCTGGAAGTGCAAGGGAAGAAGAGTTGCTTACTTAGCAGACATTTTAGACCAGTTAAATAAGCTGAACCTGAAACTTCAGGGAAAGGAAACACACATTATCCAATTTCAAGACAATCTTCAAGCATTTGTATCCAAGCCCCAAAACTGGCGTCGGAAAGTAAATCTTGGAAACATTGCCATGTTTGAAAAACTCTGCAGTGTGGTAAATGAATCCGAAGGTGAACTGAATGAGAATCTGAAGGAGGCGATTACTGGGCACCTTGAATCCATTGAAAAGGAATTTCAGCGGTACTTCCCTGAGCTTACAGAAGAAGAATCAGCACTGGTACGAAACCCATTCTCTGCTTCCCTGAATGTAGCCAGCATTCCCGATGAAGTCAAGGATGAATTCTTGGATCTGCGGAACGATTCCTCGACACGTAATTTGTTTTATGAAAAATTGCTGACTCAGTTCTGGTGTGCTATGTATGTCGCAGGTTACTTGGTTATTATAAAAGGGGGTCGCGACTCGAAAACGATTGGAAAACACTGCTTTAGATCCCGGATTTACAGTACGTCTGCACATTTAGAGGACTTATCATTGGTCCTGATAATTCTCTTCGAGAGGGATTCACAATGGGGTTGGTTTTTTTCCATCGATTTGTCAGCAAAAACCGGGAGAAGATAGGGACAATATTTCTCCGTCTGCTATTCGCCAGCAAGCTGTCATCCCAGCGGAGTATAAACGCATGCGTGCCAACGAAGGAGGACTTTTGTGAGAGTGCACTCAGATAATTGTTTGGGAGGGAAAAGGATTGCAGTAACTGTGGGACAGGGACATTAAGTGGAATGTACTACTGTGTTGCTGACAAGAAGAAGTCAGCGGGTTATATTGGTTGTGTAGGGACTTCTTTATTACAGGGTTCCCTGCAGAAGGATTGACAGAAACATCTACCCAATAATAGCGGAAGTTTGGAGCTGGATGGATTATGCTCATTGTTATTATCATTACTAGCATTGTGGTCACTTGATTTTTGTGAAATGCATTCTGTGTGTGTTGATGGTTTGTGATTTGATATTTTCTTGCTTTGCCATAGTTTTGTTGTTGTTTATTTGTTAATAAATTAGACAATCCACCGGCGGATCAGACTTTTTTCCTATCTGTACTTGTACTTGTTACTATCTGTACTTGTACCTGATTGTGTGTGGAGTCACTAACGTGTACTAAACCTTACTCCAAGAAGAGAGAGGCGGAGTTGAAAGTAGCTTAGAAACATAGTCATTGAGTGGCAGGTTGGGGAGTCATTATCTGTTCTTTCACTCCTGAGAGCTATAATTCACTCCATCCACATTCAACACCATTTCTCATCTATCTTCTCTGTCCTCACTCAGACTTTTGTCTTGTCTCAGACGTCACTCAGACTCTTTTGTCTTGTCTCAGACAGACTCATAAAAACCACTCGTGACAGTACCAAAGCATTCCCGCGCTCTTACAGCCATGGTTTCTGAAGTAATATGTTTTATATGATGAAGATGTCAACTATATGCAGAACTTCATATTAATCGCGTCTTACGACACGCCCGTTGAAATAGCAATCATATGCTTTCTTCTGTCTCCATTCGGACCCCCCCCCCCCCCCCCTACCCCGGAACTTCGTAGCTCATAAAAAATATACGATGAAGTAAAAAAAATGTAAAGTGAAAATGGAGAATAATAGTAAACAAATAAGGAAAGAAGTGGTTTAATTGTGGATACAACAACGAGCTGTCTCTAGACAGGACCACACGTTTCTGGCCAACAGACTGTAAGATGTGAGTGAGGAAGTGATCTATGATCCCTGCTATTACTGTGCCGGATCTACGAGACTTGCCTTCTAGATCAAGTCGATCTGTTCAACAATGCCGGCCGTAGGACGTGACAACCGCCCTGGACGCAAATGGCAACGGGGCCAGGAAAAAGTATTTGTTCTTCAGAAGCTTGGCCTTTCTTCAGATGTGACACAGTTCGCCCAGACCAAAGCAAGTATTATACATCTTTTATAGGAAAACACTGACAAGTCTGTATTTCATAGCTGACCTTTGCCGACGATGTTGCTCTGATTGCTAAATCAGAGGCACATCTTCAATCCAACCGGCAAGTCTGCAAGGTTGAACTGGAGAAGAGAGGGATGATCATCAACACCTCCAAAACAAAAACCATGTAGATATCAAGCGAGGAAAAAAGACAAGAGATTATGCAAGGAGAACAGGCCCTGGAACAGGTTGTGGTATGGTCAATTTTACTAGTATCCGTGTTTCTGTCAATATGGTTCGTTGTCTTGCGGTTCCCGGTTTACGGGTTTCGAACATCAACGTAGGAACTGGCTTCTAACCAAGCCAACAGTAAATACTTTGACCATAACTCCTTGCTGAACATGACGACATTTATTTGGAAACATTGAAGTAAAACATATTCCGGTATCTTCATAGCATCATTCTCAAATACATCTGGATACTGCTGTACTTCCAGTACACTCATGAATTCCCTTACAGGGTATAAACACTATCCCAAATTAGTTCCAACAAGGAACACTGTCAGACACGACTGGTCAGTCTACACGACTGTAAACAAATGCTTACGTTACTAGGTCAAACAATGAGACGTCACATGCGAACTACGCATAGCGACAATAGAATAGTGCCGCACTTGCTAGCACTACAATCATCTTCATTCTCACTGACATGTGGCGTGCAAAAGCCTACACCACACAGGTCAACCACTTTAAATACATTGGAGCTGTCATAGACTAGAAGGGAGGCATCAAAGAAGAGTTGGCTACCGGAAGAGAAGCTGCTGGGAGAATCTTTCAGGCTATAAATCGAGGACTCCTCAGCAAAATAGAAATTGGCAAGAAGACGAAGATGGCTGTATACCGCTCCACATATGTTCCAGTCTTGACTTATGGATGCAAGTCATGGGCAATGACTACAACACAAAAATGTCAGCTGCAAACCTTAGAAACGAGGTATATGAGGAAATTGGTGAAAGTAAACAGAATGGATATGGTTCGCAACCAGACGATACGTCATGGCCTCGAAATCCAAACTCTGCAGACCTGAGTCGAACAGTCCCACTTACGATGGTTTGGCCTTATGTGCAGAATGGGAGAAGATCGGATACCGCGACAGATATGGGCGACCAAGAGCTAGGTATCCAGACCTCCAGGACGACATAGAGTTTGCTGGGAGGATATCATCAGACAATATCTGAAGGACCGATGACTGGACTGGAACCAGGCCAAAAGAAAGACAGCCGATAGAATAGTATGGCGCTGTCTCTCTGGCAAACCCCTACACCCCAAAATAGAAGTACACCCCAAAATAGAAGTACATCCCAAAATAGAAGTACACTCAAAGTAGAAGTACACCCCAAAGTAGAGGGGGAATGACTAAGTAAGTAAGTATTTGAAAGCACTAAAATAAAAATGTGACATATTTTAACATTTTGGTTTTAGTTGTTATCTTTTTGTTTTGATTGTTTTGTTTGTTTGTTTGTTTGTTTTTTGTTGTTGTAATAATTATCTAGAACTGATCGGCAATTTTATTCACGAATCTTACTTAATGTACAAGTAGAAATGAGTAACTTCCGCGGCTAGTAGTGTCGGTACTGGCGAATGTCAAAACCCTCGCCCCTGGCACCGAATGCTCTAATTGATTCGTCTATTTATGGATTACACATGAAACTTCCCTCCTGGGGATAGAACTGGCAGCTAGTCATACTAAATAGGGAGCAGATATCGGAATACTGATGTTGGTGCAAGATTTCCCTCATTAGAGAGTTCTAGAGGGTATGTACACTGTTTCTTATCTGCATAAATGATTGTCACACAAAACGTCCCAAAAAAAAAAAATCAGACCTTTTATTGTCCACTGATGACGTTGCTCTGTCGACCTCATGGTTTTCAATTTTGTGGTATGGCGGCAAACTTGGTCAAACCCGCACGACTTCGCAACCTGTTACGTCTTATCGTTATATTATCGTCATCGGCATTCCCTTCATCTTCCTATGAAGGCTTAAAAAAATTCGTGCCAAGTCCTCATTGTCCTATATCATCCTCATTGTCCTATATCATCCTCATTGTCCTATATCATCCTCATTGTCCTATATCAGCCTCATTGTCCTGATCATCCTCATTGTCCTATATCATCCTCATTGTCCTGTATCATTCTCATTGTCCTGTATCATCCTCATTGTCCTATATCATCCTCATTGTCCTATATCATCCTCATTGTCCTATATCATCCTCATTGTCCTATATCATCCTCATTGTCCTATATCATCCGCTCAAGGTCTTTTCATATCTTCTTTATGTCTTTAATTGTTGTCTCCAATTCTCTTCTCCATGTATTTTTCTTCTTCCTTCTTATTTGTCTTTGTATGGTACTTCCCCTCAGTTTTTCATTTACAGTTTATTTGGTAAGTCCAATCTTATCAACCACAAAATAATTATATGGTTCAGATCGTAAGGATTCCACACAATCTTCACTCAAGCGACTTAAATGCCATTACATATTTCGCAATGTGGAGCACACAGCCATCAACATGATTTATACAGGCAAAATGTACACAGAACAATCTAATTACTCTATATGACTCTATTATGAATAATAAAAAACTATACTACTCGTCAAAAGTCAAGGGCCACTTAGAAAAACCTTGGTTGAAACCATAAAACAAATCTGATATAAACGTAATTGGTATCAGTAAAACGGCATTTATTGAATACCAAATTCACATGTCACGTAAAGAAATGGAAACACACATTCAAACGCAATGAAGCTGTGAAGTGTGTCACCCACCTTTTCAAAAGTCACACAATAGATATTGGACAAATAGACATTTCAAAATCGGGTATGACCACCGTTTGCAGCAAGGCATTCAAGACAGCGTAGACGCATCGAGTCCACAAGGGTCCGAAGAGTATCCTGAGGAACAGCTTGCCATTCCTGAAGCAGAAATGCAGTCAGCTGTGCAACATCCATTGGCAGGGGGTGATTTGTTGACAATCTTCGACCAAGGACATCCCAGAGGTGCTCAATCGGAGAAAGGTCAGGTGAATGAGCTGGCCACGCCATCCTGATGATCCCATGTTGCTGAATAAACTCATTCACCACACGAGCTCGATGGGGTCGTGTTATCATCTTGGAGGATGGCATTACCACCTATGGCCTCCAGAGCAGGCTGAACAATTGGTCTCAAGATTTCGTTCTGGTATCTTGGGCCGGTCAAGTTGCCTTGGATGATGTAGAGTGGGGTCCTGCCGTGTCTGTAGAAGCCTCCCCAGACAATGACAGAGCCCCTACCATAACGATCCACCTCTCGAATTGTGTCATCAGTAAATCGATATCCTGGTCGTCTCCAAACTCGAATCCTGCCATCATTGAATGACACAGTGAAGCGAGATTCATCAGTGAAGAGAACTTGACTCCATTGTTGCCTTATCCACCGGATGTGATCGCGACACCAAGCAACACGGGCTCTGCGATGAGTAAGAGGTATTCTGACTGCAGGACATCGAGCAGCCAGTCCAAATTCATGTAAACGTCTGCGAATGGTGCTTTGACTGACATTAACGTTTACAGTTTGTCTCAGCTGACATCTTAGAGTGAAACAAGTCACTGTTCGATGGCGCAGGGCTGACAACAAATGGTACCGGTCATCATGTCTATTGGTGCATCTAGGGCGACCTGGCCGGTGGCGATCCTCCACACTTCCTGTGGCCTGAAATTTTTCCAAAATTCTTTGGATAGTAGAGTGTGACACTGCAAGCCGTCTAGCAACCTCACGGACAGATAAACCACTTTCAACCCACGCTATAGCCCTCATTCTTTGTAAGGTGTCAAGACTTCTTCTCGGTGGCATGGTTTTTGCAAGTGATGAAACTACCCTAAGTCTGCTGATTGTAAAACAAATTAAGAGTGAACTCTGTTCACGAAAAGTCGCCATTGCACGTGGAATGTCAATCAGCACGATTACTTCACCTGTTTGGTTGTACGGAAGTTTGAAAAAAACAGATTAAAAATGTGAATTTATGGTCAGCAAACCAAATTGCACGTGATCACCATGGTTGTCGGTGAGTTGTTTTTATGCTTAACGTGCATAGAGGACTGTCAGAGGAAGATATTGCACCCATTTTTACTAAAAACTTCCTTCATTTAATCATTCTATGCGCTTATATAAAAGTGTATTGAAAATAATAGGGTGGCCCTTGACTTTTGACGAGTAGTATATTTTTTTTTTTTTTCCTTAACCAGCGGCACTTGGGCTTTCAGCCCTTCGGCCCAATGACATGTCATTGCGAGGCTGGGGAACCTGAGGACTTTCCTTCCAACCCGGTCAGGAGCTTCGCTCCTTCCCATCCACAGGGGTTTATGATTCAGGTTATTCAGTCAAATTTCCGGCCGTAAACATTTCTTCAAACGCTGACGCCCGGGTTTGAACCATGAACACCTGGTCGCCAGTACAACGCCGAAGCCATTACACCAGCGCGGCTCCCGACGAGTAGTATATAGTTTGGTTTTGATTATTATAAATTTGTATAGCATAAACAACCACAATAAAACTAGCCTTGTGGAAACTATCGTATCGGATACTGTGTAGAAGTTTACCTTAACAATCATTCAGGCCGGATACTGTGTAGAAGTTTACCTTAACAATCATTCAGACAATCTTGTTGGCTAAAGGGCAGCTTATATTTTCAAGTATTTATTTAAAATACCCGGTGTTGCTCGGGATTTCTAAATAACACTTTAAAAAATAACTTAGATGTCACAATATATCTTCGTCTTCTTGTTCGTCCACCCTCAGACGTCAACTTGAATATGTTCATAGAAAGCAGTGGTCAGTCTGAGGCTGTTGACGTCTCCGTAGAGCTTTTCTAGGAATGGTACTGGTGATGGCCATATGCGCTTTCTCTGTTCCTCATATGTTAGGCACCTTTAAAGTAGATGTTCAGCAGTCATTTTATCGGTGCCACAGTTACACTCATCAGGAGTTCCTATCTTTAACTTGTTGAATAGATGGTATCTCAATCTTGTGTGATCACAGTATATGAAAATGTAATACTCAATCAACGCAAGCTATTTTAATGAACATATTTCGTTTATTCTAGTAAATTCACATTAGCTAAAGTTCATAGAATGTATACAGTCTTGGAATTACAGATTTAACAGCGTAAAATAATGAACAACTTACCGTCCATCATCCAAACCGATACCCTCAGAGAAAGTGAGGTCGTCCTGCTCAAAAGAGACAGAGGCGTGAATGGCGCCAGAGTATATGGAGACAGTAATGTGATTATGGTATGGAATACCTCCCACAGCGTACAACAACACACCAGAACCACGATCAGTCTGGAATTGAATAAAATAAGAAACAAAAACACGATGAGAAATGTATATGTGCTGGTTATTGTTAGCAAAAGTACAAATAGTCTTCGACTTACAATGTATGCGACTTACGACCACTCGTACTTACGACGGCCACCCTATTATTCCTGCCATGTTATTTATCTGTCGTAAACTGCATTAATTTATTTATATATGCATTACTTATTATAGTACAGCATTTTACGACACAGTAATTTTATGGTATAATTTGTGCATTGAATTATTTCACTATTAACAAAGAGTAAAATTAGTTTTAAAAATACAACAAAACAGACGTACGTATTTTAACATTCAGGGTTTCAACTCGGTAACTTTACTTCGAGAAGCTAGTGCTGTAACCGCCCTGCCAATCGGTGCTCAATGATTGAATAATGAATGGAAATAACAGCAAGGGAATTAAAAACAAGAAATTGCTGACTTACTTAGTCGTTCTTCTTCTTCCCTGGGGTGTAGAGATTTGCCAGACAGAGCGCCATACTACCCTGTCGGATGTCTTCATCCTGTCCTGGTTCCAATCTAGTCCTCGGTCTTTCAGAGATTGTCTAACGTTGTCCTCCCAGCGAACTCTGGGTCGTCCTGGAGGTATGGATCCCTGACTCTTGGTTTCCTATATTTGTCGTGGTAGCCGATCTTCTCCCATTCTGCATGTAAGGCCAAACCATCGTAATTAGGACTGTTGCACTTGGATCTGCAGTGGGAAGGTTTAGAGGGCATGGCGTATCTTCTTGTTGAGGACCATGCCTCTTCCTGTTACACCAACCACATTCCTTATGTACCTCATTTCTGAGGTTTGGAGCTGGCTTTTGTGGGCTGTAGTCATTAATAACAAGAAATACGAAATAAAATTAGATATAGTACAGCACACCCGATAGGATGACAGAAAATACGTAGAGATCTACCAGTCAAGACTGGTACTTTTCAAAGTTATAACCAAGATAAGTCAAAAGAGATAATTTCATGGAGCGTGAAAGGAAAAATTCCTAGTATTTTTTCGACAGGGATCACATGTCCATGTGCTCTCAGCCCTCGAATAGGAACTACCGATAAGTGTAACTGTGGCACTGGTAAAATGACTGTTGAACATCTGCTTCAAAGATCCCCAACATATGAGCAACAGAGAAAGCATATATGACTGTCACGAGTACCATTCCTGGAAAGATTCTATGGAGATGCAAATAGCCTCAAGCTGCCTACTGCTTTCTCTGAAAATATTCAAGTTGATGTTTGACAGTGCACGAAGAATTAAAGAAGACATCGAATAAAGTGCTTTATAACTATCTGAAAGACGCGGTTAATACTGAAATGTCCTTTCTATTTTCCAGTGTTAAAATGCTTAATTAAATCAAAGAGAATCAACAATTGTAATTTATCGTAATATAAACATTGACTATTTCTTTCCGAGCTAACACGTGGGTTCAGTCAAGTTAAACAGTAATGTTCTAATATAAATATCGAATGTTTCTCTAGGAGTTAACAGTAGGATTTATTTGGTTGTTTCTGTTTGAGTTAACAGTAGGGTTTAGGTGATTATTAACATATAGCGACAACATTAGACAATCTCTGAAGAGACCGAGGACTAGATTGGAACGTGGCTAGAAGGAAGACAGCCGAAAGGATAGTATGGCGCTCCCTCCTCCAAACCTCTACACCTCACGGTAGAAGAGGGATGACTAAGTAAGTATTAACAAATTGGTTTAGTAAAGTTAAGCACTAATTTGTTCTATCAGAAACACCGATTATGCCTCTCTGAGTTAGCAGATGGATTGAGTTCAGTGCTTCTTAACCAGGGTTGCATGCACCCTCTGCGGGTGCGAGACCTAACTTCAGAGAGTGCGAGACCTACCAGTTATTTTAGAAGGCGAATCATCTTTAACACAATATAATACACAGAACTCAAATGTATTTGTACAAAATAGATTACTGACAACGTGAATTCAATAGCGAACTTTAGTCTCATTTGTAAATAATACTTTCTCAAAACATAATTTTATTCTCTTTATTTTTCAATTTTCTGTCATATTTTGTGAGTTAGAAGATAATGAGGCTTCCTAAGATGCCGTAAAGGGGTGCGTGACTTGTGTAAAGGGGTGCGTGGCTTCTTAAGATGCTGTAAAGGGGTGCGTGGCAATGGGACTGCCTACACACACACACTCTCTCTGTTTCTCAAACACACAACACAAACACCAAAAATGGGATCGAAGGAGACTAAAATATCGATGTTCGCTCTGAGCAAATAAATAATGAGTATCTTGCATAGATTCTTACGGTCAGGTAAACAGTCACAGTTCCTCGCTCAGCAAATCCCAGACACGATCAAAAGTTGATATATAAACATAATATTCTTCGAAATGCTGCAACGGTGCCGGAAAAAATCAGAGTAACCCCCATAGGCAGAAGAGCATTCCATGCAAATAGAGCTTCAACTTTAAGAGAGGTCAAAAATGGCTTTCACAAAAGCGAACCGACACAGATAACTAATATGCAAGCAATCTCAAGAGGACAAGACAGGCCACTGTCATTATAAATTCAAGTAACACTCGAGACAGTCGCATGATTTGCTTGCTGGATGTCCATATATGGTAAAGCTTTCCAATTACTTCAATTATAGATCACTCTATTTTATTCTACACTGGATAATTGAAAGCTGTTTTTTCCTTTCACGGAAAAGAGCGGGGAAAATGTTAAAAGCTTTTCAAAGATCATCTCATCTCAACCCGTAACCCGTCATGGGGCGTAGGGGTACCATCTTGAAAGCATCAACAGACAGGGTCCTCCACTGCTCTCTATCCTCAGCAATGCGTACAAGTGTGGAAAAACCGTGTCCTGCCCATTCTTTGATGTTATCAGCCCAGGATTTTTTTTGCCTTCCTCTTCTCCGTTTACCTTCGACTGTTCCCTGGAGGATCGTTTTCGAAATGGAGTCATGACGAGTTACATGCCCAAACCAGGCAAGCTTTCGAGGTGTTTGTACCCCATTCGCTGACTTAACACTCTCAAGGTGTTTTCAAAGATAAGAGACCGCAATACTATAATAAATCTACGTCTGCCAGCCTCGTTTCTCCTTTTTCCCAGCTCCATAAATTATTTATGGATATTTAAAGGGAGCAGCGATAGTGAACTGGTATTTTCAGACATACTTCGAGGATTTTGTTTCAACTGCACGGGTTTAGTTCTCTTCTCAATATTTCCTTTGATCTTCCTCTATCTCCTAGCCCCAAATGGGTACCAGAGCAACTATGGGAAGGTTAAGGCGACCGGCGTGATGCTGACCACATCACCCCTAGTGTGCCGACGGTCAAGAAAATATGGGCCTAACACCATATTCCCAATATGCCTCTGTGATGGAGTACTGTGATTTTATTTTCAACGGGCCCCATCCTTTTTCTCTAGGTAATTATTTGCGGTTTTATGAGGAATTACTGTGGGGTTTAATTTTAATATTCGCACCAGTCTTCTTTTCTTTGTAAAATAATTGCGTTCATTTTATTTCATTAGGAGTTGAGCGCGTAGTTATTATTAAGCGGGGTAAATTCTCCTGACGTTAGGAGAATTTCCGTTCACCCGGTTTTAAACGGGGGATGGGGGGCTGAAACACGACCCAGGTAAGCAGAACGAATCAAATTGATTTTTGCTAACGCGAACGGAGTAGTATTATCTCACATGACGCAATTAGTACCGCGTGAGCAAAAATAAACATGAGTCATGAGTAGTTCACAATATCATTGGCGGAGGTCAGAGAGTATTAAAATGCAGAAATATTATTGGTCTAGGGCGGCCCCAGAGGGACGCCAAGCGATGACTCATGGCGTGGGTTATAGCGTCGATTTTCTATGATAAATAACAGAGTTGTAGTCTTCAGCGGTCTCTGTGTCTCAAGAAAATCTGCCGTGAATCTACGCCTATCTTTTTCTCAGCGAGTTAACAGTTGCTCAGCGAGAGATATTCGATTTTGGGTATGTCTTTAACTTATTAGCGAGTAGATAGTTCGTTTCATAATACATCTTAGCAAGATAGCGTAAGTTTTTCTTCTGGGAGTAATTTAATTTTATTAGACAGAGTGCCATCAATTGCTATCTTATAATAAAACTAGAAGTGGGCCTATAATTTTTCTATAAATAGTAGCAGTATCTAGGATGTGTGTAGCAGGGTTTTTTGAGATAATTTAACTGTATAAGGTTAAGTCCTAAGTGTGGTGAGATCAGTGATACCCTTGATCAAAAGTACATTAATAATTAATTAAATAATTAAAAAGTAGTAAAAACGATTACAACGCCCGTGTTTATTGCCCGTCATCGTCACCGATGCCTCGGGTCGAGCTGTAATTTAAAAATGTTTGCGCTAAGCAAAAAGATAGCCAAAACCCGCTGACGTGTTTGTCACTCCGCCTTGAGAAATTGAAACTAACACGAAACAGTTAGCGTGCGGCAAAAACTGGTTTCGTCCATTGGCGTGAGGAATCCCTACTGCTTGGTCCCGCCACTTTCTTTAGGCTAGACACAGTTAGATACGAATTCAAATAGACAATTGAGAGAAGGGGCCAGGGGGTGAACGATATTGAAAGTGGAACTCAAAATGACTTTCGATATACACATATATATATAAAAGGATGGTTGGGGTGATAAAATTAATATTATTATTTATAACAAATCCTCCATAGTCCTTATAATAAATTTTATGAATCTGTGAAGATAGAGTTTATTAATAGGGTAGTTCAGAAAAGAAAACCCAATATGCATAGAGAAATACAGAAATGAGAACGGCAAGAAAGATTAGCATAAAGATTATATAGACTGGTAGGGTATAGTCTTCTGATAAATAATATGTTTCAATATCAAAAATCGCACGAGTAATAACCAAGATATTGTAAAAATACTATATATTTTCGGACAGTGAAACAGACAGACTCTCGTTCTTGCTCATTCTAATGGTAACATTTTTGGGACGCAATTTTGAAAAGAGGCATTGGCGTGATTCAATTTGATTGGTTAACACCAGGAGGAAGGGAGAGGCAGAATTGGTAGCCCAAAACTAAACATACTTTTGCATTGGAACAGCTAAGGCAGACTGACCAACAGACTACGAAACACATAGTATGTTTGGGGTTTGGTTTTTCAAATTCAATTCAAAATTTGGTAGTCGCCTGATTTCATTGGCCAGCCCAGATTGATATTAGCGAAAGCTTACAAGGCTCTTGGCCATTTGAAAGAAAATTTTCCTTGACAAGGGACGATGAAAACAGAAGTGTTGATTTTAAATAAAATCTAACAGTCTGGACAGCGGCAGAGAAAAACGTGTGCCATATCATCGTTACTTGTGTGTTTATATTTCGTTGAATTGTGGTAAGAAGATTGATTTATTATTATGTACTAATAAAACTGCAAAAAGCTAGATACTGCTATTGGGAAAAGTGAAGGACATGCTTGGAGCAAAAATTATTGAGTCCTCAAATTGAATTGTGTTTGAATGTTGCATATTGTTATGACTATTATTATCATTATTAGATCAGAATATATTAGCAAGCCTCTGTGTTCCATGAACACTTATCAAGAGGCCTAGAGCGTTTATATTAATAAACAGAAGAGAAACTCATACAGAAGGAGATGTGTTTACTCAATATAATTGTATTGAAGAAAACTATGTAAAATGACAGTGGCGTATCCGCCATAAGGACCTGAGGTGTGGTCACAGTAGGATGTGAAGTCATATGAATTATGGGCTGGTGCACCTGTATGCACTCGAGGCTGACCCCATCATAGCATGTAATAAATAGTTAATTGAAATATCACTCAGATATGAAAAGGCCAGGGTGTCTTTTTATTGCAGGGTTTTATTTCATGTTACCGGCTGGTAACAGGGAACCTGAAGAAATATATTTGAAGACAGAAAGTCTCGAGTGAAAAGGTTTACTGTATGCTGTTAGGCAGAAGAAGTTTCTGTGAGCTGACGTTCTATGCAGAGCAGTGTTATACGAGTGAATCTACCGACAGAATCTAAGGTGATGTGCCATAATCTGGGCACTCTGACAGTTCATCTGTGAACAAATTGATTTCCCTAAAATTAACTATAATGATCTATATTTTCCTCAGTTTCAAAGACCTGTCCAAAAGAGTTTGCAGGACAGGCAGAATAAAATTGTAAAAAAGAATTAATGTTCAAACTTAAACCACAGACTTATTACTTTACTGTTAGTGTGTTATAGTATGTTGTTTTGATGTACCATCATTTCATTTCATTCCCTAGACACTAGCCACATCAAACACCAGACACTAGAAATAAAATACAGCACCGTGTGAGATCTAGAGAGGTAGCGTTAGGTACCCTGAGAACTCATCATCCTCATCATCAACTATTAGACTCAGGGTCTTACATAGCTTGACCTCACACGGTTGACACTTCCACAGCAATACACCATTCAATTATAACATCTTAACCTCTCCAGCAAATTAAACTTGCTACACTAAGGTTATGCCAATAATGTAATTTTGAGGTCCAATATAACCTCAATGTGAATTATTGATAAATTGTAGTGTATATACGCGAGCGTATTGTGTGGATTCATTAGTTGTGCTATTTTGGTAATGTAGTCGGATGACAAGGGGTGAAATTAACATTACTGAGAGGGTGTAGGAATATGTGTATTTTCTACTTGTGTTTAATTAATAACCTCTTGTAGTCAAAAGCAAAGGGTTGGGATGGGTTTTAATAATTCCTAGATGATGTATCTATATATAATGGTGTTACTAGATAAAACCCTCCCGGGTCAGTCTTTTATAAGAAGTAGGGCCGGGGAATTAATTAGTACAGGGGATTTCCCTCAGTGAATGTTGTGACGACTGAAGGGCCAGCCGGCACAACAGATTTAGGTCAGCCTGTGTCTGGGAGTTCACATAACAGACAGATAGTAAGTGGGAGCGTGGAAGGAGATTGTAAATTTGTTTGACCTTTTGGCAGGAATATTATTTATCGCGGGTGTATAGAATTGTGTAGGGGAAAGACGGGAGATGTATTAATTAAAGGTGTTTATGTGTTAGGTTTGAGAATATTTGACGTGTTGTATATTTGTTGTTATTTTTACGTTTTACAGCATTTTCACGGCACAAAGAGAGGGTATAAACTGCCCTACAACTTTCTACGGCAAGTTGTCATCTCAGGAGCCGAGGGCTCGAGATATCGCCAGAGGTGAAAAAAACTGGTGACGCGGAAATACCGGCGCCAGTACGTCTGTACCAGTAAAAGAACGAGGTTCTCTTGCAGTGAAGCACAGCCTTCAGCGGGAACGGGTTTTCTTAAAATCCAGAGCTCTTAGCTCGATATAACACACCAAATTAGGCGCGTTGCCTGGTGTTTGTTTTAATTTCGGCCATAATAAAGCCGATGGTCCAGAACCCGAAGAGGGGTAACTGGGCAGTTGAAAGAAAGTTTCATCAGCAGTGAAGCATCCACCTCCCGAGTCAAGTACCTCGTTCTTACCAAAGTCATCATCTGCAGTCTGGGAAGGAGAAAGGGACATCATTCCTTTCCGAATGCTAACGAGAGGAGGGGCGTAACGGAGACGCCACATCAGCAGAAGACGACAGTGTCAGAGAGACACTGAATAAAGACGGATGGGAGAGAGAGGGAGAAAATAGTAGGGTAAGATAGTATACTTAGAGGACAGCCTCTGAGCTAGGGCTGTAGTAAACGTCTACTAGTGTAGCAGTCTAGTGGTGTTAGTTAGTGGCGTTGTCATCGCCTAAAACGCTTTGAAGCTGTATAGGACATTAGATAGTGCATTCAGATTTGTGTAGACATTTAGGTATACGTCTGCAGCAGGACAGTAGATTATATTTAATAATAATACTAGGATAGGTAGGAGTGGTGGCTCTTAAGTTAGATACCCCCCCCTCCCCCCGTGTAGATTCTTTTGTTTAATCCTTAACTTTCTTCCCTGCAAGTTGAAGGGGAGGGTGACATTGTGGGTTTACATTTTGTCTGCCATTTCAATTGTTTTAGTTCCTTTCAGGTGTGCGACCTCGCACGTTATTTATTTTGATGTTTAAATAAACTATAAAATGTATACTGGATCAGTTTCTCTATAACTGTACTGTACGTATATGCTTGTCTGTATAGTTGTGTCTGTGGACTTTTAGTGAAACCTTATCTCCTTTATGGTAGTCAGAGGTGGTGAGTCTTTAGCTCTTAACTAGTCGCGAGTGGCGAGGGAGAGTCAATCTAGGTTCTCACCTTCTAAGCTTTAAGTCTCATCTTTCCAAATTCACTATTATTTCTCATACTAAATCTATCTTCTCAGACTTTCTCACACTAGTGTCTTGTCTATATACTCGGACAAGCTCTAAACTTAAATCCATTTCGTGACAGCCTCAATAGGTGTGTAACGGGATCCTTTCCTTTCCTTTGATCTTCCTCTATCTCTCTTGCCCTGGGAATTCAAAAACAAGGAATACATGGTAATGCAATCAACAGGTTTCCTCACTGTGTGTCCTATCCATCTCCAGAGCCTTTTTCTCATCTTGTGTTCCAGTGACGCGTGTCTGGAGACAGACATGAGAGGGCTGATTAAGATATGAAAAGACCTTGTGCTGATGACACGGGACAGGAAAACTTGGCATATGTTTGTTGAAGGCCTATGCTCCTTGGGGAGCTCAAATGTGTTGAATGAATAAACCCACAGCATTAATAGTTATAAGGAGCCGCGGTAGCATAGTGGTTAGTGCACTGGCTTCCTAGCGCAGTGGTCTATGGTTCGATCCCCAGATGAGGCGGAAAATTTTTAGGCCACAAACGGCTCCTGGGTCGACCCAGCCCCAAATGGGTACCAGAGCTACTCTGGGAAGGTTAAGGCGGCCGGCGTGATGCCGACCACATCACCCCTCGTGTGCCGACGGTCAAGATAATATGGGCCTAACACCATATTCCCAATATGCCTCAATGGGCGTGTAACGGGTTCCTTTACCTTTTTTTATTAATAGTTATGCATAATTTATTGGTAGTCACTATGAGTGCACTGTACTATTGGCAGTTATGTAATCAACGGCCATATTGGATAATGGTACCACATTTTAACTTAGTAAAGCTTTTTGTGCTCTGGTTTATAATCACGAAATTTGACAACAAAGTGCATTTTAAAATTTTTTACACAAACAGGTGTTTTAATAAATTCAGCACCACCTGAGTTATAGTACTCCAAAGTTCATGCCGAAAAACTGTAACAAAAATTTGCCAAATTTTACTACACTGCATGGGAATCACAATTTTGATATCAGAAAAGTGTTTTCATGGAGCACTTTAAAATGCTGTGAAAGTGTAAGTGCCAAATTTCAAATTTAATGATGAACGCATGAGCACGTTATAAGAAAATTAGCAACAAAAACAATATTATGAGAAATTAACGTGTTTCTTGATAGCTAAAGTTCGTCCGTCCGTCTTTCCGTCCTTCCTTCTTACCTACCTTCCTTCCTTTTTACCTACCTTCCTTCCGTTTTACCTACCTTCCTTTCTACCTACCTTGCTACTTACCTATCTACGAGTACATTGCTATCGACCTACCTACCTACTTTCCTACCTTCCAACATCCCTTCCTACCTACGTCCCTACCTACCCACCCACCCACCGTAATCTAATATAAATTTAATCTACGGTAAATCTAATTTAAATCTAATTTAAATCTAATCTGAATCTAATCTAAATCTAACCGTCCGTCCGTTCAATCAATCAATCAATCAATCAATCAATCAATCAATCAATCAATCAATCAATCAGTCAGTCAGTCAGTCAGTCAGTCAGTCAGTCAGTCAGTCAGTCAGTCTGCCTGCCTGCCTGCCTGCCTGCCTGCCTGCCTGCCTGCCTGCCTGCCTACCTACCTACCTACCTACCTACCTACCTACCTACCTACCTACCTACCTATCTATCTATCTATCTATCTATCTATCTATCTATCTATCTATCTATCTATCTATCTATCTATCTATCTATCTATCTATCTGTTTCCCCGTCCATCTACATATTTATTCTTTCAGTTCCGTTTGAAATATGTGGATGAAACGTTTGTTAAGGTGTTGCTCAATCATTTCATGTATTTATAATTTCAAAGAAAGAATTATCATGTTCAAAGTCAAAATACACATTTTTAGAATGTGTGGGGCAATTGAGTTTAATGTATTTGGATTCAGGGGATTTCAAACAATCAGAAATTAGTCGAGAGCCATTTTTTTCATATTTTTTTCTAAAAAACGTTAAAGATAGTCCGTAGGTTAGTGCAGCGTTAGAGACTTCACTAAACTAAGTAAACAGCCTGTGATGAGTTACTGTTAATTGTTATTTTCAACTCGCCCATTTCTTGTCCCATTTATTAATTTTGGTTCTTTTTTTTTCTAATGCGCCCTAGTTCGTATTTGTTTTAATTCTGAGTTATTCTGTATGGCGGTAGGATGACTCATACCACCAACACCAACCTTTCTCGGTTGGAGATGGGAAAAAACCCCTACCCGTGTTGTAACGTGGGTGTCGTAAATTTATTTTGAGAGAAAGAGTCTTAGAAATAGTAGTCCGGTTTAGAGTGTAGAATGATGGTGAAAAAAAGCTCAGTGATAGAAATGTAGAGATTAAATATGATGCTCAGCAGAGTGCTGGAGGAGAGTAAAGACAGACTTGCTGGAGGAGAGTAAAGACAGACTTATTTACGACAAATCGTTTCTCTCAATCTTCTCTTCCACTCTCCTGGTCAAACAATTATTTGCCAGTTTTCCAGACACACATCTGCGCTCACACCGATTTGGTGCTTCAAACACACAGACGACGTGGATACAACTATCTTAAACAAATAGGGGAATTTTTATGGGCTTTGGGTAATCCAACACCGTAACGATTAAGTTTATGTTGTTTATTAAAGTTTAAAGGCAATCACTAAAATAATCAATTGTTTACAACAAGAATTATCAAAATTTACAGAAAAATGCAAATAACAAGGTAGGGAGGGGGGTGAAGAAGGTTGGTATCGACTAAGCCCGTCCCGCTTATTAGACAAAGATAAACCCAGTCCAAAGATAGATAGTTATCAGGAACGTAGGTAAGTTAACCTAACAGTAAAGTTAATTACTATGAAAAGAGGTGTTACAAAATTAGGTATACGTGGTAGAAAGAAATCCTGTTCTTCCCAATTGTTCTTCCCTTTACTAAGCAAATGAAAAGGAGGGGGTTTTAAACAGAGTTAACAAATTATCAACTATCCCACTTAAAGGAACAATGTAGGGTATACAGAAAAGATATATATTACCAGGTAAGCAAGTTAACAAAATGGTTACACAAAAAGAATTAATTTCCTGTCATTCATACACGCGCTAGTAAAGGCCTTCACTCATCTTGCTCTCACTTACCGATTGTGAAAAAATCTTGCACTCCATAGAATAACACAACAGCAGTTACACCTCAAACTAAATGTATGAGTGTTTGTTCAAGTTCCAGCCCCAGATTAGCGGGTAGGCGGTCAGCACATAAAAGGATCCCGTAATCGCTGGAAAATGAATCTGTAATTGTGTCTCTTTTCTTAATAACAGTTTCTATGGGAGGGCACGGTCTCTGATACCGGGGTGAGGATGGTGTGGTCTATTTGACTATGCCGCTGATAATAAAATTCTTATGCGTGCTGGTACACTTTATCCGTGAGGTATGGTTTAAGTCCAGTGAGAAAACTAGTCACATCACTGTTCAGGAATATGTATTCTCTCTCTGTGTCAGTAAACTAACAAAAGCTCGGGCCAGTGTTCTTCTTCCCGTTACGACTTAATTGGCTTGATGGTGCGTTAAATTTGTCTTTGGGTGTGCTTTCTTTGCTATAAGTTAGATAGCGGAATTCCAAACATAGAATCGCCTCAAAGATTAAAAATTTACACAGTCTCAACAAGTTCTGCGTCAGGGGAACTCTACACACTGTTTTTGCTTTGCTTTGCTTAGATTGATTTCTTTATTGCTTTCTTAATGCTGGGATCGCACAGGTTACGATCACTCTGTATGAAAGAAAAAAAGACATGTAATATACCGAAAAACAAATAACCTTCTAAAGCGCGATGAATTTCCCGTTAAGACTATTTTATATACGCTCGCGTATTTAATTATGTATTTAATAAACACTGCGCGAGTTTTAGTGGTTAAAACACACTCTTATAAATATATGACTTAATTAAATTTATTAATTATAAATTCCTTCGCGACTTTAAAAGTTAATTTAAGCATTTAACATCTATTATCTTTTGGAAATAATATAGCAGGTATATCATTACATTTACAACTGGAACTATTGAGACGGTTTAATTTAATAGATTTAAATTAACACAAAATCCAGTGAAATAGAATGACTGAACTAGACCACTGATCACTTTACACAATATATATATTACCGCTTTGCACAGAATAGAATTCACTGCAAATATGTATAAAATCCATGGGATAATCTAGCAAGATTTCAAATATAGCTAGTGCTTCTGTTAAGTTCTGGCCAGCGTGTGATAAAGTGTATTTCTACGTGGTCTGTATATATCTAGAATGAAATGAAAGATGAATGGGACATGAGAAACTTGACAGCTTTTTAGATCTCAGAAGACTTTTGGGGATCTGACCGCCAGACCAAAGAGAGAAGCCGCCCCTGGCCTCTCGTATCTTCGCTCGCTGCTTGCGTCGGCTTTCCCCGTTCGCTCCCACTGCGATCGGTTCCGTGTTTAACACCGAGATGCGAAATCGTTTCAGGGACCACTACTGTCTTTGATAGCATGCCGCCCGTCCTTCCTGAGATCCCCCCCAGTGTCTTTCTTCTGACCGCTCTGGTCCATCTTGCGAGCGGTTTAGTGTTCGCGCGGAGATGATAAATACCTGCGAGAAACTAGCTTCTCTGCTCAGGGATCGTCTCAGTGTCTTTAGATCTCATGCCGCATACTAAATGAGTCCCGGTGGAATCGGTTCGCTCTGGCGAAACCAAAAAGTTACAACAAATGTTCAGGGGTTCTAATGTTATGAAAAGCTGAAAGTCCCTTTAATTACCCATCAAATCAGGGAAAATTCACTTGTCGAACTAGACGTACGTCACAGTGGGCTAGTGAGTCATTCTTGTTGATAAGCGGTCAGTATAGTTAGGTAATATTACGTACATTTTTCAGCGAGCTTCGATGCGAGTCTATTTTCTTTTACTCCCCCCCCCCCTTCCCGTTCCAGCAGGCGGAATAACTCTTCGTCGCTAGTGGATTGGTCGAGTTAAGATAATATGATATTTATCGGGAAGCTCGTACGAATGGTTTTGATTTTTAATTTATGTAGCAGTCTTTAGATTATGTCAGAAGTTGGGTTGGAAGCGGATTTTGGGAGACGATGCTAGAAGCTATGACTCACCGCGTCGGTCTTGCATCAGAAAATTGGCCCTATATATACAGTGCCAAATTAGTAGTTAGGGCTCCCAAGTCCAAGAATTTTATTGCCGTGAAATGTGTCAGTTCAGTCTGCCAGGTTCGTGGATATTCTGAAAGTCTAGGTATGTTCGTAAACTTAATAAGTGGTGTAAGAATTTTAGCTAATAGAGTTAGCGAGTAAGAGTAAGCTTTCTTCTGGAATTTAATTTTATTGGTAGTCAGTAGTTGCCATCCACTGCCGACTTCTACAAAGCTAGAGCCCGTGTAGTGTACGTTTTGTTGTAATTATACCATATCTAGCTAGCGAGTTCTATGAAATTCAGAAGGAGAAGGGGTGAAGAGTGTTTAATATTCTGATATATGGTGTAGGCATTTGTGTGTTAATAAGTTGTGCTATTTGTTAATGTAATTCAGAAGGAGAAGGGGTGAAGAGTGTGTAATATTCTGATATATGGTGTATGCATTTGTGTGCTAAATAAGTTGTTCTATTTTGATAACCTTCCATGGGCTGCCTTTAATATAAGAATAGTGCAGGGGAGGAGAAGGAGTGAGCGTTAAGTCTGACCCGAGGGCAGAAATAATACTTAGAGATGGGAGCTTGTATTTAGGGAAGTTTTATTATGGTATGGGAAACGGGTGTAGGTAAATCGTTGTTGTTAATGTGGTTTCAATTATGTATTTTTTGAATTGGTGTAAAATAGTTGTTATTTTGTCTTACAGCGATTCACGGCGGAGGGTAGGTAACCCTAAGCCTGCAACGGACTTTGCCTTCTCAGAGAGGGAGGCAAGAGACAACATCGTAATTGAAGAGAACTGGGGTACGCGCATAAGTAACTGGCGCCCTAGTTACGTCTGCAATACGGAGAGGCATTAGAAGTTCTCATGACGTGAGGAAACATATACCTCAGCGTGGAATTGCCTAGGAATTAGAGCTCTTAGCTTGTACGGCCAAATACAGAACAGGCTACGTTGCCTGGTATTGTTTACATACTGCCACAATAAAGCAGTAGGCCAACACCCGTAGCGGGTTAAATCGTTGTTGTGTGAAGAATAGGGTGCCATCATCAGAGCTAGATCTACAGCCAAGTGCCCCTTCATCAGTTATTCTGGAGAGAAGAGAGGAAAATCATACCTCTCTAAATGCTAACGGGAGGAGGTACGTGACGAAGAGCAACGCATCGGAGCCCCAGACGAAGACCATAGCGTCAGGAAGGCACTGAACGGAAGTAGAGGGGAGAGAGTAGAGTTAGATAGATAATACTTAGAGGAGAGCCTCTGAGTTAGTTCTGCAGAATTCAGTGGAGTAGGATTTAGTGGTGTATAAGTTAGTTGTGCAGGACCGTCAAGAGCGCCTTTGAGACACTGTAGTCAAATTAGTTAATAAGTCTTAACCGGAACAGAGTGAACACTAGTGAAGAGTAGTCAGGTGGCGGAGGACTCCACAGTGTGTTTAGTTAGTAACAATTGAGTAGTCAGGGATGGTGGCTCTTACCTAGAGACCCCCGCCCGGTATATTTCTTTAACCTTAGTTGTTTTCGTGTAGGTGTGGAAGAGAGCGTGGTAATTTGAAAATTGTGTCTTTCATTGATTGTTCTTTTTTTTCAGGTTGTGTGAAATCGCACGTTATCGGTGCTTTTTTTTTTTTTTGGCTGTAGTGTATATTTATTTGTTTTAATAAACTATAAAATGTGCACTGGATCAGTTTGTCTTTCACTATACTGTCCCTGTATTCTTTAACTGTACAGTTGTGTCTGTGGTTAGAAATTAGTGCAGACCTTATCTCAGCTGAGCGAGAGGTGGTGAGACAGTAGCTAATAAAACAAGTCACAGGTGGCGAGGAAGAGTCAATCTAGGTTCTCACTCTTGAAGCTATAAGTCTCATCCTCCACAGTCACTTTAATTCTCATCTTAATCTATCTTCTCAGACTTTCCTACAAATCGATGTCTTGTCTCTGTACTCAGACAGACTCATAATTAAGCCATACTCAGACAGACTCATAATTAAGCCATACTCAGACAGACTCATAATTAAGCCATACTCAGACAGACTCATAATTAAGCCATAATCAGACAGACTCATAATTAAGCCATACTCATACAGACTCATAATTAAGCCATACTCAGACAGACTCATAATTAAGCCATAATCAGACAGACTCATAATTAAGCCATACTCAGACAGACTCATAATTAAGCCATACTCAGACAGACTCATAATTAAGCCATACTCGGACAGACTCATAATTAAGCCATACTCATACAGACTCATAATTAAGCCATACTCAGACAGACTCATAATTAAGCCATACTCAGACAGACTCATAAGCCATACTCAGACAGATTCATAATGAAGCCATACTCAGACAGACTCATAATTAAGCCATACACAGACAGACTCATAATTAAGCCATACTCAGACAGACTCATAATTAAGCCATACTCAGACAGACTCATAATTAAGCCATACTCAGACAGACTCATAATTAAGCCATACTCAGACTCATAATTAAGCCATACTCAGACAGACTCATAATTAAGCCATACTCAGACAGACTCATAATTAAGCCATACTCAGACAGACTCATAATTAAGCCATACTCAGACAGACTCATAATTAAGCCATACTCAGACAGACTCATAATTAAGCCATTCTCAGAATTAAGCAATACTCAGACAGACTCATAATTAAGCCACCGTGTGACACAGCCTTATGAGATTGGGTGACCAGTTCCCTTCCTCTCGTCATTTGTCTTCCCCAACTTAAAAGCAGAGTTAGGTATTCATTAACAGCTGGGTAGACTTGAACGTGACGCTGTTAGGTTTCTAACCCGAAACCCAGTACCTTTGCCACGATAGGCACTCACTCTAATCACTCTGCCAATCAACGATCTTTATTTTTATTCTACTTTGACATAAAAATCCAGCTTGGTTACTTTCCTTAAGACAGTGACAAAACATGTTAGTTTCGTTTACTGAAGCAACAGGACAGGCATCAACATTTTCAAATTAACATTTTTGCTGACATACCAGACAAGAAAAATAACAAATGTACTATTTGCATTACCTTCACTTTGCACATCCTATTTTCTACAAGCGGACAAAATGCTGATGAGAGTTCTCTAAAAAGATGGAATATTCTGGGTCGTGGGGAATTTGTAGCATGAAGAGAGATCGACACAGAGATAACGTCACTGTTTTAATGAACAGAAAAAAAGGAAAGACGCCTTACAAGCATAACGTATTGGATGGACATAATGCGTTGGGTGATGGAGCGTAATCTGGAGAAATCCTACAGACAGAAGCAGCAAAGAAGACATAAATATATATTGAGGGGTAATGTCTCAATAATTCTGTATGTTTAATTCATATAATGTGAAATATATGGACTCTGTATCGAATAACTGAGAAGACTGGTGACGCCAGAAGCGAGCTAAAAAAATACGCATTCATACACTCTCAGCTGATGACTACCTGGTAAACGTTACACTGTCCGTTGTGCAATGACATACTATGTCCCATCTGTCTATCTGTTTGTGTGTCTGTCTATTTGTTGTTGGATAACTAGTATTCCTCCGGTTCGTCCGCATCCATCCATCCATCCATCCATCCTACCTACCTGCCTGCCTATCTACATATGTATATGTCTACCTGTCTGTCCATCTACCTGTGTGTCCGTCTACCTGTGTGTCGGTCTACCTGTCTGTCTGCCTACCTGTCTGTCTGCCTACCTGTCTCTGTCTTCCTGTCTGCCTACCTACCTGCCTACCTACCTTCCTATCTAGCTAAACGTCTGCCCGTCTGTGTCTATCTATTCTTTCAGTTACATTTGAAATATTTGTTAAGATGTTGCTCAATCATTTTATGTATTAGTTTCCAGTAAATGTTGTCCTCTAACCATAATGGAAGGAAAAGTTGAAGACACACTGTCCAAATTTCCACCTCTCCGTCTACACTAGAGTGTATGTCTCATCATAAGTTGAATTACGGCGAGCAAGCGATACCTTCTCTTCATCTACATGTAAGCCAGATACATTACGTGTTAAAAGGAGGGGTAAAGGATCCCGTTACACGCCACGCCCATTGAGGCATTTTGGGAATATGGTGTTAGGCCCATATTTTCTTGACCATCGGCACACTAAGGGTGATGTGGTCAGCATCACGCCGGCCGCCTTAACCTTCCCAGAGTTGCTCTGGTACCCAATTGGGGCTGGGTCGACCCAGGAGCCGTTTGCGGCCTAAAAAAATATCCCACCTCATCTGGGGATCGAACCATAGACCACTGAGCTAGGAAGCCAGTGCACTAACCACTATGCTACCGCGGCTGCCAAATTACGTGTTGGTGAACATAATATAAGCTGTAACGTAGAATGATGATAAAGAAGACGACAACAATCAGCAATAAATTAGCTGTCTCAGGAAACATACAAGACATGGAAAACACATTTCCATTGCCCCAAATACTGGACCGAATACTGAGCTTTAATAAATACTGGACCGAATACTGAGCTTTAATAAATACTGGACCGAATACTGAGCTTTAATAAATACTGGACCGAATACTGAGCTTTAATAAATACTGGACCGAATACTGAGCTTTAATAAATACTGGACCGAATACTGAGCTTTAATAAATACTGGACCGAATACTGAGCTTTAATAAATACTGGACCGAATACTGAGCTTTAATAAATACTGGACCGAATACTGAGCTTTAATAAATACTGGACCGAATACTGAGCTTTAATAAATACTGGACCGAATATTGCCCAGTGAGTGTGTTTCTTTCTTTAGTCTGCTTGTAGTGACGTTCCCTTTATTATATATTTTTTTAAAAACACACACAAAAAAAACAACTTAATATTGATATACTGGAGCCGGGCGACTGCAGCTGAGGTTCAAAGATGTGCGCAAGAGAGACATGAAGGCTGTGGACCTAAACCCAGCAGCCTGGGAGGACGAAGCTGCCTATCGCACATCAAGTGTAGATGCTGACTACGGCCCCACCTCAGACTGGGCGAAAATAAGCTCTTACAACAAGCAGAAGAGAGAACAGAACGCGCCAAAAGGAACAGGCGGGAAAAAGTAGCTGAGGGCTTTCATCTCAAGGACGCATCATCTTGATAGTCAATTATCACTAGAGAAGGCTACTACTGGACTGGAACCCACGAAGTAAACGTTTCAAAGAGGAGGACTATCATTTACATCTGGGGTTCTCAACCTTTTTTTTTTTTTTGCTCATGACCACCTTCTGAGCCTCACTTACCTCTGTGGCCCCACTCATAGTCGCTATTAGCTGGAAAAAGGTACTTTACCATCTTCTTATGGTGGCCCCCTTGAGATATGGGATGGCCCCATGGGAGGGGGGGGCATACGGCCCACGTTAAGAACCACTGATTTCCAACATAGTGCCCAGCTCTGGATACCACTACCCACCACCAAACAACGCCACGTAAGCAAACAATCTCTTTAATAATTTAAAAAAAAAAACATGCCAGGAAAGAGCAGACTATCACAGAAACGGCACAACTATTTTATAAAAGATTGATAAAGAATTAATGGATAAAAGATTCAGACTCAAAATGATCAAGTACGAAAGATGATTAATGCCAGGGTCATAGACTCCCAAGAGTTCGGATTTCTGTAGTCTGTAGCCACCAGTATTGGATGTTGCTAATATCGAAGGTGATAAATCAACTCTACGATTACTCTAGGACCGTGGTATCAAGTCCCTAAATTATTGCTATCGATGTGAAGTAGTTGTCTTATATCTTTGTTTGAGCAATACCGCCCACTGAATGTTTCTTGGTCTATTTCTTCTGTTTATAGTAACCTTCCATGGAGTA
Organism: Oreohelix idahoensis; assembly: GCA_024509875.1. Taxonomy (NCBI): domain Eukaryota; kingdom Metazoa; phylum Mollusca; class Gastropoda; order Stylommatophora; family Oreohelicidae; genus Oreohelix; species Oreohelix idahoensis. Next base: position 93,620 of record JAMPIV010000303.1, on the reverse strand, counting down.
TTCCCTAGATACTAACTACCTTACGGAAATGTAACCAACAATGAAACAATCGCTCCAGCTTTTCGGGAAAATAAGGAAAAGGCGCGTATTGCACCGTGACAGCTAAAGTGAAAACTCATTTAAGGAGCGCTCATGCATTGCAATCTTGTCATTGTAAATGTTCGACAAAATACGGAAACGGCGTGCATTGCACTGTGAAAACTAAATTGAACACCCATTTAAAGAGCACGCAGGCCTGTCATTTTTTTTAAATTCATGGCGCAATGACCATCAGTCAAGATAAGTTGGACCACAGCGATCCAATGAAGTTGAAATGGAGTGGAAAGATATGAAATGGTCACATGAGAATTAGTACTGTCATCTGGGCGTACAGCAGACACAGGACAACACGATTACTTCTTATCATGTCTAGGCGGGTTACTTGCTCAGTTTAAAAATCTTACTTACTTACTTAGTCGTTCCCCTTCTACCGTGAAGTGTAGAGGTTTGGAAGAGAGAGCGCCAGACCATTCTATCAGCTGTCTTCTTCCTGGCCTGGTTCCATTCTAGTCCTCGGTCCTTCAAGATTGTCTAATGTTGTCCTCCCAGCGAACTCTGGGTCGTCCTGGAGGTCTGGATCCCTGGCTCTTTGTTTCCCATGCTTGTCGTGGTAGCCGATCTTCTCCCATTCTGCAGACATGGCCAAACCATCTTAGTTGGGACTGTTCTATTTGGGTCTGCAGCGGATGGGATTTCAGGCCTTGACGTATCGTCTGGTTGCGGACCATGTCTCTTCTTGTTACTTCAACCACTTTCCTCAGATACCTCATTTCTGAGGTTTGGATCTGGCTTTTGTGGGTTGTAGTCATTGCCCACGACTCGCATCCATATGTCAAAACTGGGACATAGGTGGAGCGGTATACAGCCATCTTCGTTTTCTTACCAACCTCTTTCTCAGTTTAAAAATAATTACTTTTAACATGCCCGTGTAGTTTCCGGTAAGGAAGGAGGGGGTGGGGGTAAAGAATAGGACTACCATTACCTTAAGCATGGAGAAGACTAAAGTGAGCCTGGGTATGAGGCTGGTAGCTTCACGTGTAAGACAAAGAGCTACAGACACCACCACTACAAGAGCACAGGGGCTATGATGCAGACTTCCTGAGAGGGGGGGACTAGCTGTAGTGGTCATTTCATGCTCCAAAGGGAGCAGAAAAAAAAGAAGTTAATGACAAAAGACGGACCTACAAATACTGAATGCAGACATTACTAAAGGCATTAAAATTATGATTCTAGATTAAATAATAATGAGACAATGGTGTTAAGAGCTGCGCACGATCATTGAAGACTTCGGGTTTTCCCGATAAGGGTTCCTTCAATTATCGTTGCGCAGGCTGTATAAAAGAGGTAAAAGGCGTAGTGAAGGATGACGTCAGAGTGAATGTGTGACGACAGTTAGAGAGTGGGACGTTGGTCGGGCCAGTGGAAAGACAAGGTCTGCATTTTGGGTATGTGCATATTTCATATTATTCAGGATTTGGGTAATTCTGAGGCAGGCTAGCCTCTCAGGTATCCGTGGTGATCAAAGTTAAAGCACATGCAGTTTATCTGCCGTTTATAGTAGACAAGGCCGACAACTAAAATATGGGAAGTATGAATGACAAGGGCAATAACTGAAGATGCCGGACGTGGAATGTCAGAGAGTGAAGCCTGAATTGATGTGTATAAAGTTCGCTCTGTTGTATTTTATCATGTGGATTAAACCTTGGATCGTCCTGGCCTGGTTATTCCCTTGAACCCATGTTGTGTAAATCTGTCAATCCTGTGAGAAGTGTCACACGTCATCTGTCAGGGTTTCACAACAGATGGAAATTATTCAAGAATGTGTACATAATACAAGATACGTCCTCACATGGGACTATAGAAAGAAGAAAGGAAACGGGGGTCTAAAGAAACATGGTGAAGGAAAATAGAGAAGGGGGCGAACAGACTGAATACTTAGAATATCTCAGCAACTGTCAACCTTCTTTCATTTTAAAGCAATTTTTTTTTCCTTCTCCTACAGTGTTCTGCCAATTTGTCTAAACCAGTGACAGGTAACCCAAGATCTGTGGGTATCTACTGTAGAAACACCGATCTCTGCAAATATCTGCCTTGATAAAAATCATGTCTGTTTTCAGCTTTCAGAGTTTTTGGAACTTGGTATAAGTGCAGCCTATATGGGACGTTGTCCTGTGTGGTCCCCCGGGGGGTTTCCAAGGAAACAAAAAAAAGAACAGGTCTACTGCATCCCCAGGATAGTCTCACAAGGTGACTAATATGAGGTTGTGCATGGGCTGGCAACCTCATAATCAGGGCCGGATTATCCATCAGGCTAAGGCCGAGGGGCCCGGAGCTCTTGGGGCCCGTGGATAAGTTTATAAAACATTTTTAATGCATATATTTTTCAATAAACCTTTTTTATTGTGTTGGCCTTAATAATAATACTAATAATAATACTAAACATTAATAAAAAATAAGTACTAACAAACTAACATCCCAGTCTATTAATGATCCTATATATAAAATCCCAGCTCTTTCTGTCAGTGCGTAACGCTAAGGGATGCAACTTTGGTTGAAAGTTAGATATTAATTATTTAGATACTCTCCCGAAAATAGTAACACTTACCAAAGCAGAATGCGCAAATGACGGTGTGCACAAAAATATATTTATAGAATGTGTGATCCCGTATACACACACTGGGATCCTCGCTGCTGCTACGTAGTTCGCGTACTGCGGTGATAAACAGTGGTTTAAAAAAAAAAAATACTTTTGACTAATTAAAATTGCCGTTAGGTATTGGTGCTTTGAATTTAATTCCCGTCTTATGACGCGCTTTTACATTAGTATTAGTATATACCATCACCATGCTAAGAGGTTTGACAAAAATAAAATTAAAACTATTGCATTATTGTGAAGGGGGGCCCAAAAACCAGAACAGTCTAGTGGGCCCTTCTTGGTTTAATACGGCCTTGCTCATGATGTCAAACAAAATTCCACAAAAATCACGGCTTCATACTCCATAAGTATGGATGGAAACGAACAATTATGATTATGATGTAAATACAGAGCGAATAAACAAAAACAACGCTGCAACTAGGGTAGGTGTTATCCTATTTTCAAACGAAGTTTGACTCCGGGGTGCAATTTACAACTTTACGTTCATTGTTTACATTTCTGCTGGGTCAAGATTGTGGAGTTAGGATGTGTGTTGTTGTTGTTGTTGTTAAATTTTCTACAACGAAATGTCTGTTGTTACCTGAATAACCTACTCTGTATACTTATTTGCCTGTTTCTTTCATAAATATTTTTTGCGAGATACGTGTGTTTACGGCGCCGCTTTGTGAGCATGGGTTGCCAAGAGACCTGCATTGGTAATAATGTATATTTCCCAAGATCTTATCACCCTTGTTTGTCGAGCAACCGCGAGTGAATGAGATGTAAAAAGGTGAATTGGAATGGGACACAGGACGGGAAAGAAAAAAAGAGAGAGTAAACTCCCCTGCCACACTTCGTGTTTTGGCTACCAGAATGAATCAGTTTATCTGCCTTAGTCGTCTCTCTTTACCAAAGCCAGGATAATCATTATCAGCCTGTCCAGCACGTCCTGAATTTTAGACAAACATCTATAGATAATTTCCATTGTAGCTTTAATGATGCAGTCTACCCCGCTGTAAATGGGTACCTGGCTCTTCTTTTGAGTTAGGGAAGGCATAGGAAGCGAGGAAGGGAACTGGTCATCCCACCTCTTGAAGCTGGACCTAGTATAGTAAAGTCTGTAACACTCCGTTCCCCTACGTCAGTATCTGCTATGGGACTACCTTTAGTTATAGATCACACTAATTTCTCTGATGTTCCAGATTTGAATTATATATAATAATAATAATAAATTCTTTAAGCACTAAACACGGCGCATCAGGCAGAAACCAGTGCTCTCCAGGTTGTACGTTGTGACGCCACTCCTCTTAGCTCTTGCACATTGTTTAATCCCAACGTTCTTCCTTCTCTTATTATTGTTCTTCTGAGTGTTTCTTTTGGTCTTCCTTTTTTCCTCTTACCCTCAGGAACCCAAGTGAGTGCCTGCAATGGTATTCTGTTGTTTTGCATTCGTAGGACATGACCGATATATGACCATCGTCTTTTCCTTATATAGTTGGAGACATACTTCTGCCTAGAGTCTTCTCTTATTTGTCGATTAGTCTTGAATTCTTTCCAACTGATGTTCATGAGTTTTCTAAGACATTTGTTCTCGAATGTATTCAGCTTGTTCTCCAATGATTTTGTTATTTTCCAACTCTCACAGCCGTATGTTAACACTGAGATAACATTTGAATTAAACAGACGAAGCTTGGTATGTATATTCAATGATCGTAATTTCCAAATGTTAGATAATCTATTGAAGGCGCTAGCTGCCAAAGCAATTCTAGTATGAATTTCTCTTGTTGTGTCACCATCCTGAGTCATTTTACTGCCTAAATAATTGAAACTTTCAACTTTCTGTAGTTTTTCCCCGTTCAGGATGATATTAAAGGTCTCGTTAGAAAAGTTCATAACTTTAGTTTTAGAGGCATTTATTTGGAGACCTATTTTAACCGAAAGATGACACAAATTATTTACTGCTGCTTGGGATTGTCTGGGTGTTGAACTTAAGAATTATATATACTGGACGTTTTTTTTTTAAATAAAGATGGAGTAGGCCTACAATATTTTTGGTAAACAAGCACTGTAGTCGCATTTTAAAATATTTGTGAAAACTCGAGTTTATTTAAATAACATACTGATCTCCAGCACGTTTCTGGGACTCGAAAGGAGAGCAAAGAATAGGGACACTGTCACGGGTTACCTCTCCTTAGCTCTGCAGTAGTGGTCCAACAGTGGCCAAAACTCATGAGCAATTGATGTGGGTCTTCAAAAGTGTCTACCTTCGCACAAGATTACTCTTGGCAGAGTTGTAGGCAGAAGGATAATGATGCTTCTACCTCCAGGGTGTGTTCACAAGATATTCAGAAAAGCGAGAACAATGCTGCACTGGCTGAGCACGTTAACTCTAGGATCTGCCGACAACTTTTGTGAAGGATAGGGTTATCTTATAATTCGTAGCTCGTTCAAGCCCCCAGCTGAGTTAATTCAGCGAATCTCCTCTATTATTATTTAGTAGCTCTGGTTGAGTGCATTTAAGAAATTTTCTGAGACATACGGATACAACACATTCAAAATGATTAAATCAACTTTAAATTTGGATATATATATATATATATATATACATATATATATATATATATATATATATATGTATATATATATATATATATATATATATATATATATATATATATATATATAAGTAACAAATTTAATAATCAATTAGGTTTTAACAGTTATTAAAAATTGAATATTCTTTAACAAAAATTGGTTATCATCATAGGATGTTAATCGGGAATTATATTAGGGGAAGTTTCACTTGGCAGCTTTTATGTGTACACTTAGCTGCTGGTGTTTCTGCTCCTGCTGGTGTTTTGGTTCTTCGCAGATAGGTGACTGGATTGCTCACTTTCCTGGTCAAGATTTAAGAGTTGCAGCATGTTCCAAGTAGAATCAGGGAGTAACTGCAAAGTTGGTCCCGCGCGTCTAAGACCCGTCTGATGATGGTGTCTAGCGTCGACTTCAGGCCACTTATACCCTCACTTGTTCCAGAAATAGTACCCTCAACTGGTACCACCAACTAATATGGCAAAAGAAGAGAAACGAATACCCTCTGAGTATTGAGTTTCCAGACACATACTTATGTGTCCCCATCTTCCTATTCCACCATCCCATCTGTAACGATATTTGTGTATGTCCTTTCACATCACGTTCGTTTTCTCCTGCTTTATCACTTTATTTCTTCACTTTCCGCACTCAGCGTGCTATTATTTGGCATATTGTATGCCTTACATTTTTTCCTAGCCACTGCCAGACTTCTTTAAGTTTCGCCAGGTGAAGCGTAATAATACTAGTTTAATTGAACAGGTCAGCAGCTAATACTTTTATCACTTAAGCTGCATAGCCACCTTTGATGCAGACAGTAAACGTGAAAAGGAATAGCGACTTTGATGTAACTCATTTCCGGGGCCAACGACAAACAGGCAAGTGACCACCTGGGTTCGCGGTCTGTCTGTCTGAGAAAGCCGTCTGGGGTGTGCGAAGATACAGGTGATAATTAGATAATCGTTTCCGCTGGTCCATCTTTTTATCAATATTACCCATAATCTGTCTGAGGAGACAATATGATGGGAAACAGCTAGACAGGAAATAAGTTCCCAGATTTGTTTGTGAGTTTGCATAAAGATAAAATCGGAAATATTACTGTCTTATTATAAAGAGGTCACGCGTTGGAATTTTAAAATTTGATATATTAAACACGCTGGTGATATTATGATTTAACACCCCGACCCATTTAGTTCTAAAGAGCTTACCATTGGCTTAATTTGAGAGCCGGAATAGACTTTGACTTTCACTGGCAAATTCGTCGGAAGCACAATCTGGGATTTGAACTGAGAAATGGAAATATAATCTAGCGAAATCGGAGACACAGATCAGACTGCATCGCAACGTCAAATTAGCAACTCCCAAGAGCCAGAGAGACATCGGACTAAGAATTCCAAATTTATAAGTGACAGATCGAAGTATTTGGGCAACTTTTAAACTTGAAAGTAAACCCGCATTTTTAAATACAAAGACCGGAGACCTAAGGAATCAGATCACCTGTCATAAGAGGAATACTAAAATTTCCTAGACCAAGTGATTCGAAAGCATCAAAGTGCTGTGTCCATTCTTACTGTGCCAGGAGATTGTGTTCCCAAAAGTTACTTTGGGGTAAGTGTAAACATTTATTTTACAAATGTGAATTTGACATGTTTTCTTGCTAAGTGGTTATATATGAGGCTGGCAACCTCAACATATGAAATTAGTATATTCATAAACCACTACAGCAAGCGCAGGTGATTGCTTCTTGCTAATCGTACATAAAACCGACCGCATAGGTGACCCCAGACTCCGAATGGAGCAGTGATGAGTGATGATTACATCCCATGTGCATCAAGTGTGTGGTATCATTTTGTGAGATATATGTACCTTGTTAATTGTAATTCGTGCACGCCATTGCCCTTACGCTGTATAAGCACATATTTTCCCAGTTTAATACCCAGAAGAATATTAGTGATTTATAATCATCTTCTCTGAATCACGCTGTGTATACTCAAGAGTTTAATTATTCAGAGAGGCTAACATTGGTGGGTGCACAGCGAGACAATGCGCCTGTTAATTTGCAGCCCACAAATGTACTTAGCAGGGACATGTGTTCTTTTTATTTTGTCTAAAGTTGTTCGTACGAAGCTGCAAGACTAAAGTTCGACGTCACTAGTTGTGAGTTAAAAGCAGGGAATCAACACTAACCACCTACATTGGACGAGTTGTGTGGAGAAGAGCCCGCATCACAGAAGAATTAACGAAACCACGGCTGCGGGATTCACTTATATCAGCTAAGTTTATTTAGGAAACAGAAAAAGGACAATTGTTTTTAGCAATCCTCAAACCAAGTCTCAGTGAAGACAATTTTATTTGCATCTAAATTTCACCATCATTCCATCGCTATTTTAACCTGTTAAGACTAATTGATTATTAAATTTGTTACATGTTATTTTAAACAAAACAATCATAGTTTATTCAGTTAATATAGGTAGGAAAGGTAACGTATGAGCAAGGCTCTTTAATATATATACCTCTAGACATATATTTACATCTATAGAGCAAATACGTATAAAGGAATTTAGCTGGATTACACCAGCTGGGGGCTTAAAGGGCTAAAACCATTGCTTAATTCTTCATAAAAGGCGACGGATTAGAAAGCAATGGCAAGCATTGTTCTACTGACTTCTGAAAAAAAAAATGCCTGGACAATCCCAAGATATGTCAATAAATAGTTTGGGTTGATTTTTGTCCCGTCTGAGTAGATTGGATGGTGATAAGTACGTGAGAAAAAAGTGTGAGAAATAGATTTCACGGGTGATAGCTTATGTCTCTGAAATGAGTAAGTTTCTCTATTCCAGCCTATCTTCTTCTTCTTCTTCCATCCTTAGCCACCAACCGGCAAAGCAGTATGTGGCCAGTACGCCTAGTGGCGTCTCAGGGCAACAACAAATTGATCAATCTATCGCTGTTTCCACCACGCCTAGTGGCGTCTTTGTGGAACAAAAACAGACCAAACAATCTATCGTTGTTTCCGTAATCAGATTGGTTGTGAGTTAGGTTTGATCAGCCCGCTAGATGCGAAGTTTTTACGGAGAAAAAAGTGTGGGAAATAGCCCATGGGTGAACCCTCCTTAGTCGCTTTTTACGACATGCGTGGTAGGGTGCAGTGTTACTATTCTTTGCTCCCCTTTCGGGCCCCGGCAACACACGGGTGAACCAGCCTATCTATACGACTATAAGTTAGTACAAGACAACCTTGCCCTCCTCATACATATAAATATAAGTTTAACTACACACACACACAGCTATGTGACAAAAAGACACACAAACGTGAAAAACTACGATTAATTGGGTATGGGTCTGACTAACACGCAAAGTTAAGTTTCTTTTGTTGTTTATTATCATTTAAACTTGACATCAAATATCTAAAGAAAGATCAAATACAATCAGATTTACATACATATGAAATAGCAGAATGAATGGAGAAAAGAACCCAAAAAGTTAATAACCCAAAGGTCAAAGGTTAGCACAGTTACAGAGTAGACAGTAAAGTAAACAGGTTCCGACTATATGCTACCCAATAAAGTTAACAAGTTTAAGCAAAATCTAATGTTGGTAAAGTCCCTGTAACCAAGAAAAATATTCCCTCTCTCTTTCATACAGTGGCCACTCAATCACTCTTACCTACTCTTGGTGATATCCCTTGGAAATACAATTATCCTGAATATAAAAAAGTCAGGTTTAATTCCCAAATTAGCCCCAGTCCATCCTCTACAAATAAAGACTAGTAAGGTGAACGCCGAATCTGGTGTGGGTTTTTTCCTGGATGGACAAAATGTCTCCGCCAATAGTTGATGTAGAAAACGTGATCTTGGGGTTCACAGTTAAAAGAGTAAAATACTTCCAGTATTGGGAAACCTCTGGTTGCTAACAATGTTACATATGATGATGATGAAAATCCTATCGGCTGGCTCTATGGTAGAGTGCCGATTCTGAAACAGCGTAAATTCTGGATGCTACGCTTGAATACGACTGTCAGAAGTCGAGAATGAATGTTATTTTTTTCACCACCCCAGTGGGCTGATCAATTTGAAAAAATATTGCTGGGTTTGGAAAGTCCAGTTAAATTTTACCCGTTAAAATGTTTCTCATGTATCGTTGGCAAATATTTGCTCACCAATGAAATTGGTGACGCACAAGCCAAGAAAAGACAACATTAACCAATCAGTAAAAAAAACGAAAAGACCAAAAGACCGCTGGACGCCCTTGATCAGGTCTGCAGAAAATCAGAATGAACATCCACACGAATGCTATTAACACATTTTCCACAATGGTTCTAGAACTACGTGCTTAGACTATCCAAAAATTCTGAGTGACAACTGATAGCAGGTTTAAGATAGCACAGTTTATATATCATTATGTTTCTCTGATCTATAGATGAGGTTACTTTTCGCACTATTGTGTGAGTAACGGAGAATCAGAACAGAGTTCCCAGATAAAAGCTTACGATCGGTCTTCCGTCGAGCGCTTTCGCCCCGACATCTGTAAGACATACGTGTAACGGGGTCCTCTAAGATTTTCTCTGTACGAATGCCCCCTTCTGGAGATCAAAGGGGTTTCTGCCTTCTCCTGAGTAAGAACTTCAAAAGATTCTGTGTTATTCACGTGCAGTCTGTCAGGTATCGTATGATTGACAGATAAGCTCGAGTGAGAAAACTAGGTAAATAAACCTGATTCGCTACCTGTTATGACTGACAGGTCATGCAGTTTGTAAACATTGCGTTAGCTCGTGTTCACAGAAAAAGAGGTGGGACGAAAAGTACGCTTGTGTAAGTAAAACATAGGTAGAAAAAAATGCATGGTTTTGCTAGCAAATCATAGAAAGCTATGAGATTACAAAAGACTAAGATTACTGTAGGCTCCATTTCCATTAAACGTCACAAGATAGAAGCGTCATTATCCTTCTATCTACAACTCTGCCAAGAGTAATCTTGTGCGAAGGTAGACACCTCTGAAGACCTATATTAGATACTCTTGAGTGTTGGCCACTGGTGGACCACTACTGCAGAGCTAAGGGGAGGCAATCCGTGACATCATCTATCTTCAGATTTTTTTACCTTCTCTGAGAATTAATCTTAATTCCTGTGGGCGAAAAACTATCTTTACATTTAAAATGAATAGTTTTAAATTTAACTTTACATGAACATGTTAACAATATAGTTTGAATATGTTTACATTTACATAGGTTGAAAATGTTGTAAACTTTCATTACATTTAGAGTGAGTATGTTTTACATTTACACTGGTTGAATAGGTTGAAACTTTTATTACATTTAGAGTGAATATGTTTTACATTTACACTGGTTGAAAAGGTTGAAACTTTTATTACATTTAGAGTGAATATGTTTCACATTTACACTGCTTGAAAAGGTTAATAATATAACAATGATGTACATCATTTCTTTCATCATTCCCTCCCTGCTTCATATGAAACTTGTGACTACCTCTGCTTTTGGTTCTTTATAAGAAACTCGCAATAAACAGTCACCAGCCCTGGCAGCGGTGGTTCATGAAATCATCATTCTATATGCTGAGGTTGCCAGCCTCAAATGACTTGGACATCCACTAGCAATTTTCAAATATTAATCTTCACATGTCAATATATACGTATTAGTTCACATGTTAATAATGAAAAAATATAGAATTCAAAATGTACAACTTACGCCAATCTTTAGGCTCACAGACTGCTGGCTCAGAGAAATTAAGGCACTTGTAGAGGTTCTAGGGTGTTCTTATTTTAGTAATAAGTTCCCACTTTGACTTATGTTTCAGTTCCCTCAGATTCCAGTTTTCCTTGTTAATAATGGTAGTGTTTTCCTGTGCTCTTAAGTCCTCAAGAACTCCAAACAAGTCCGGTCCGATAAATGAAAGCTAATCTTAGTCTTATCTCTGGCAAGGTCTGGTTGTCTTCTTGGCGCGAGTGAATTTTCTTACTTACTTACTTAGTCGTTCCCCTTCTACTGTGAGGTGTAGAGGTTTGGAAGAGAGAGCGCCAGACTATCCTATCGGCTGTCTTTCTCCTGGCCTGGTTCCATTCTAGTGGAGAACCCAATAGGTCATCAAAGATTGTCTAATGTTGTCCTCCCAGCGGACTCTGGGTCGTCCTGGAGGTCTGGATCCCTGGCTCTTTGTTTCCCATGCTTGTCGTGGTAGCCGATCTTCTCCAATTCTGCAGACATGGCCAAACCATCTTTGTTGGGACTGTTCTACTTGGGTCTGCAGGGGGTGGGATTTTAGGCCTTGACGTATCGTCTGGTTGCGGACCATGTCTCTTCTTGTTACTTCAACCACCTTCCTCAGATACTTCATTTCTGAGGTTTGGATCTGGCTTTTGTGGGTTGTAGTCATTGCCCATGACTCGCATCCATATGTCAAGACTGGGACATAGGTGGAGCGGTATACAGCCATCTTCATTTTCTTACCAACCTCTCTCTTGCTGAGGAATCCTCGATTTATGGACTGAAAAAGTCTCTCAACTGCTGCTTTTCGAGTGGCCAACTTCTTTGATGCCTCCCTTTCGGTCTATAATAGCTCCGAGGTATTTAAAGTGGTCGACCTGCTCCAGGACCTGTTCTCCCAGCTTAATCTGATGTCTTCTTTCTTCTCGTGATATCACCATGGATTTTGTTTTAGAGCTGCTTATGACCGTCCCTCTCTTCTCCAGCTCTTCCTTCCAGACTTGCAGGTTGGATTGGAGATGTGCCTCTGATTTAGCGAGTGAACTTTCACAGTGTTTTACTCTAGCTGTGCCAGGTTATACTGCCTGTCTTCCCTCGCATTTGTTTTTTACGATGTTAAGCAGGGCTCCAATCGGAAGGGGTGTTGTGCCTTCATTCCGAATGTCTGCCAATCGTCTCAAACATACGTGTTTTATGGTGTAATTCAAATTATTTCATCATGGAAATTTCTGCACGTTACTGCAGAGGTCATGTCTCCCAAATATGGAATGAAAACATCCGATCCTCTTTCGGCAATGTTTACAAATAACTTCTTACATCTGACCGGACTATTACAACATTTCCGCTCAGGTGTGTCTGACTGATAAGTGCGTGTCTGAAATCTTTCCACTGACGGGTAATTTATCGCCCGGCACGCCTTAGGTAAACCCAAAGTTCGGTCGCTGCCCGGCTCATTTGGGGTCATGACGAATTATCACTGAGAGGAATGTAAGATAATTTGAAAGTACGAAATATCTTTCTTGATAGAATGAAAAGAAAAATGCCGACCGCGGAAATGCAAGTAATTTAGTACACACAAAAATGTAACTAAATACTGCCGTAGATGAGAAGAGATCGATCCAATATTTCTGTGACATACACTGTACCCAATCAGGCAGTCACAGAAGGCGACTATGGAGGGTTAGACTACCAAATCCTATAGAAAATTATACCCACAAAAATAAAACTCAGCAACATGATACCAGTCAAACAAGGGGTGAGGGTACAATACCTTGACGTTGGATAGGTCCCGCATCGGGGATACAAGGTAGTCCCTTTTATGAAATCCCTAGGCTAAAAGAAACAGAGGGAAGCCGAAAAACACACGGAGACGAAAATAGGAGGAAGACATAAAAGGAATAAATAAAACAAGGTACGACTTTGAACGGAGGCCACGGGACAGGAAGGCTTGGAGTGAATTTGTTGACGGCTTGTACTTCAGGGGGAGCAGAGGGGCAGTGTTGATGTTGATGACCGATAATAACGACGATTTGTTTCCTTTGGTGTATCAATATCACTGCACAGAGTGGACGAAAGAGCGCAGAGGTGAGTGTGGAAGAAAAACTGTAACGCTACCCAGGTTTGCTCCAGTGGTCTAAAAATAGACTGTCTTGTCTTGTTTTCCTCTATTATAAAGCTTTAATACCCTGTTCAACCTTTCGGTTATATTTGGGTTATATTGTGTGACAAATTCCCTTTTCGGTGCTAGCCTATTGTTAGTCCTGAAAAGGGCTGGTCCTGACAAGGACCGCTAGTTGACTGTATAAAAACAGATGTGTGAACTGGTTTATATTTTAGCCTAACAGAGTGCTTTATAATAACGTTAAATTGTTCCGTATATTGATTAGAAAATAAAGTACATTCTTAAGTTATTACAAGAATGTTTTTTTAAATTTTATTTATATCTCTACACTGGCCGCTATCGATAGTAGACCAAACACGGCGAAAATTAGCTTCAACGCCAAGGCAATCAGCGCCACCCATATAATTTTCAAATCAGTCGGCTCGCACCAATGATTCTATTAGACAGCTCGGCGTCGTTTAAAAAAAAAAAAAGGAAAGACAAATAGGTGCTGTTGTAACGCAAAGCGTGAGTTATCTTCTGTGTGCATCCTGTTATGATAGTTATGATAGCAAGAGGTTTAAGGTAGAAGTATACCCAGAAAAGCTTAAAAAAAATAAAAATCCAACAATTTTCATTTTCATGCTTTAAATCATCGTCAACATGTTCTTGAACTAAAAATAATTCATAGAAGCTTAGAGATACTCTGGTTTGATAGGAATCAGTGTTTTTCTACACACGCCCCCTTGAGTGATTTGCATAGCAACCAATGTTTATAGTTGGTTACCATGTGAATAATGACCCAACAAGAAGGTGCGTAATTGTAAAACTGCGAAATTATAATTATACATAGGCAACAGGAAAAAGATATTTATAACTTTTCCACGGGGAATCACTCAATGATTTCTTGTGAATTTTTCAAAAGTGTGTGTCTAGAAAGCTTTGATCGTAAATTTCAACATTTGTTACATGCATAGTGCATTTTCACCAACATCAACTCTATTTATTGCTAGTTTTATACTGATTCTGTATAATAGTAGTTAGCAGAGCTTCTTTTGTTCACAATGAGAAATAAGACAAAGACTGGGAGGCGTGTACACCAACAAACCGTTGCCTGAAAATGAGACACCTATTGTCGATAGTGACGCTATAAAACCTATGTGCTCCTCAGCAAAGAAAATAAAGGTCATAAAGGTCCAAGAAAGTGAAGGACAAGCTAAAAATGACAACAAAGGAAATGGGTTTATCCTTATGGATGTAAAACTACTGTTTGGGTTTTTATGCGCTAACTTTAGATGTGACAAATGTTATCAGTACTCATTGACCTGTGAGATCGTCGAAGAGACTCGGAATGGCTTTTGTCATGAAATCAGTATCAAGCGCACAAACAGTGGCGAATGGACTGCCAATTTCAATACTTCTGATGTTTCATCTTCAGCTACTCACAAACAAAGAAGTAAATGTGCGAATGGTGGCATTTGTGCGTTCTATTGGGAAAGGCCACAGTGCATTGCAGCATTTTTCGATATACATGAACACAAGTCAACGCATGGCAAAGAAAGCATACAGGAGAACGCTGCACAGGATCTATTCAGCAAGTAAGGACATTGCAATGGAAAGACCCTAAGAGCACTGAAAATGGGATTCATAGACACTGCAGCTGCAGTAGAAGGAGACCTTTATTCAACAGGAGCTCATTAAACTTCATTTTGTGAGTTCTTTTTCTGTTTTTCTTTGTTTTCTCGGAATTTTCTTTTTAGCATAATTGGTGATCTTTGAAACAAGATATCTCTGGATCTGTACATTCAATTGACATGAAAATTAACACAGTTGGTTATCATATAATCTTACAGATTATGACCTAAAATGGATACAATTGAATTCAAAATTTTAGTTTTATGACCATCATGCATATATAATGAGGCACAAATATCAAACATTCAAGAAATATAAATTTTGAAAATTCATTACAAATCAACCTTTTGGTCAATATCTGTTATTTTAGGTCAAAACCTCAAGCTATATATACTAATTCAATTTGCCAAGTTTCAGTCAGATCCTTGTAAAAATAACATAGTTATGATGTTTTAAAAAAGGTGTATAATTTATTCACTATGGCGGCCATATTGGATAGCTAATTTGCATAATTAATGAGGTCATTATGTGGACAAAAATGTTAAGTCCATACTAACACTATACCCATGGTTGTTTGATTCTGAAAGGAAAATTTGAGTTTTTTACCCTACAAGGTAGTCTGCTACCTTAACACTTTCTGAATTACCTGCTTCACAACTAAAGGCTTCTTTGTTTATAATCTTTTTCAAGTTATTTTTTGACACTTGAAGTGTAAATTTTATTTTTTTACATTTCTTTCAAATGACGTGGTCTTTTTCCACTTTTTGACGCAAGGAATTTTCTGACGCTTTGAGATTTCATATAGTAATATGATTAAGGGTCGGTTCTTTCTAAGTTTTGTAAATGGATGATGATGTATTTACATAGTTATAATTTTTTTTTAATATAAAGTAACTAGTTCAACCCTGGATGGGTTATAATTAGGACAAATGGCGTAATAAATTCAAGGAAATAAAATTAGATTTCTAATATCTAAATTTAGTACCGTCTTCCCCCCTGCACTCAGTCCAAATAGAATAAATAAAAACCAAATATGTGTGAATGCTTGTGTGTGTGACATCCCATTTCCAAGAAACAAACAATCAATATAAGTAAAAAAAAGGAATAAAAAAGCAAACACACAAAAAAACAACACACTAAAATAAGGTCTCTCATGCCACTGGCATGAAAACGGATGCCCAGACCGCAAAACACGAAACCAGAATTGGTTTTTGGAATGTCAGAACTATGACTGTGGAAGCTGAGATGCAAAGAATGAACCACAGTTGGGGCACTGTACGAAGGATGGCTGCCAACCGAGCAAAGTGGAATCAATTTGTTGCTGCCCTACAAGACGCCACCAGGCGTGATGGCCGCTGACTGATTTGACGGTTGGTGGTTATGGATCAAAGAAGAAGAAGAAGGTCTCTCATAACTGCCTTGTTGTTAACAAAGTGAAAAAGGGCGAAAAAGCTCGAAGGTGTCCGAGATTAAATCAAATCCACCAATTATCTGCCATCATCCACACAAGCACTCCATCAGACTACCCCTTCTCCTCACACCGTCTTTGATCCTTATATATTAATTTTAGTACTTGTTATATACTGTTTTACTATATTGTACAATTCTCTAGGTCTATCTATTCTCAACACATAGTTATGAAGTTATATAACACAGTTATGAAGGAAATTGCATGAAGATTAATAAAATATAAATTGGGACAACACGAAACAAAAACTTATTTTAAATAAACCAGCCCCTAAAAACTGGCCTCCACCTATGTGTTACCGGTGGCCGGAAAGGGGAGTAAAGAATAGTAACACTGTACCCTACCAGATAGGTCTTAAAAAACGAGTAAGGAAGTTCGGCATGGGGCTGGTTACCCCATCCCACAAAAAAACCTTATACCATAAAAACTTGAACGAACTATAGATAAGTCAAATATAGAATATAAATCAACTCAGCCGCCTAAGGCAGAAGAAGGTCCTCTGGAAAGGAGTCGCATGAAGCAACTCAAAGAAAGCCGGAAGTAGTCTGGGTTGCCGGACACATGGAGAAGAGAACTGGAGAGAGAAGTAATAATGATGAAGAAAACGGGGAAATGACTTGATCTGACGGAACTTGACAAGAGGACTTGGCATGTGTTTCCTGAAGGCCTATACTCCTTGGGGAGCTAAAGGGTATTAATTGATTGATTGAGAAACTAGCCTCCCTTCACGAACGCCTGAGAAAATCTGCCCCGAATTCTGACCTCATCCTCTAAGATTTAAAGAGCGCTGTAAAACAATGCGATTGAAATGTTTTCTTTAAGCGTTATTTGTGGAATAGCTACATGGCTAAGACAAATCGTCTGCAACCGGTCGATCGCAACCTATTGGTAGATCACGGGGGTCAGTTTGGTAGATCTTTACTTGACGGAGGAAGACAAAAAAAAAAAGACTAGCCCTTTTTAATGTACGACACAGCCACCCCGCAACAAAAAGAAACATGAGATATCTCAAAGTGTTCGAGTTTATATCCTTTTCAGTTATAGTAGAGCGATTTACCTTACGGACACCTACCTTTGATTACTAAGGCTACTGTTCCGTCACACCTGTCGTAAAAGGGGTCTAATACCAGATTGTACATGGAGTTGGCAACCTCGTTATGTTAAACAAACTACTACAGGAACGACCGCTGCAAGAGACTCTGCTTTGGCATGGACTTTCTCAAAAGGGTCACCTACAGTTGTGTCCACATGCTCCATTCCCCCTTTTACTTTATCGCTCCTGATGGAGCATGGAACCGTCAAGGTAGCTGGTCCCCTTGCAGGAAACCTGCATCACAGCTTTCATGCGCTCTTGCGGTAGGGGTTTTTGTACCTATTTATGTTACATAATGAGACTGCCACCCCCCCCTCCTTTCCCCCCACACCCCAGCTAATATTAGTCGTTTCTTACTACATACCTGAGGGTTCAGTAGCCCTATTCTTTCTTTGTCTTTTCAGAGACCCCCCGGGGTGGGGGGGACTAAACAGAGTCTCCGTGCTCCATAAGGAACGAAAAGGTAGATGATGATGGTACTTACCTGTATGTCTGTACAAGTATTTACCCTGCTCTACATCAGTCTCCACTGTATCTATGTTTACGCTTGCAATGTGAGTAGAGTGTGGAAAATACATTGTGACTGAAAAGTTCCTATTTTTTACACGCTTTTATTTAACTTCCCTTGTATGTCCCTTTCATGTCACTTTCACATCTTGCAATCGATTTTTCAATCACTTACAGATGAGCAATAGCTCTGAAACTTGGCATAGTTGTGTATTCCCGATGACAACACAATAATTAGTCTATTATTTAATAATGATGCCCTTCAAATTGAAGAAATTGATTGCACCAAATTAACAGGCACAAAGCCATGTAATATTGACGCTCTATAAGAAGTGGATCGCTTAAGAAATTTTAGACCAGATTTACAATAAGTAAAAATATTGTTTATGTTTTAGTATGTCATAATTTTTCTAACACTAAAAAGTGCATTAAAAGCGTGTGTTTAAAATATTTTTTGTTATATTTTGTATTAAACTGTCATATCCTCACTTGTATTGATGGCATATAACAGGTAAAGGTAGTCCCATAGCAGATACCGACGTAGGAGAGTGAAGTGTTAGAGACTTCACCATACTAGCATCAAGAGGTGGGGGTGACCAGTTCCCTTCCTAACTGCCTTTTCCTACCTTAACTCAAAGTCGGGTACCCATTTGCAGCTGGGTAGACTGAAGCGTAACGGTACCGTGATTTGAACTCGGCACCTTTGCCCGGAGAAACCGGCGCTCTGACCACTCTGCCAATCGGATGCTATGGGATATATATATATTGAGGCAAACCCACTGGCCCAGAGAAACAACACTAGAAGCAAAACTATACGGACCTCTGTATGAACTACAAAAGACAGTGAAGTTTATACAAGAAACAACATTGCAGATATAGACAATATATTTCAAGCGAACGAAAGAAGAAGAAGAAGCTATGGGATATACATGAAACAAATATCAAAGCAATAAGCAGTAGTAACTGCCATTTGATTTTTAAAAAAACGTTTAAGTTTCCTGTTTTTTTATTATTCACATAACCAAAATAGAACAAAAAACCAGACCAAAAAAGTAAAGACAATAGTTGCCGAGAACAGTCAAGCACTTTGATTAAAGGCGCACCAGGAAAACAGAAGTTTGATAGAAGCCAAAAATATGTGTATGGCATTGTTTTAGGCACGAAAATAAGAATCTTCAACTCAAATGTGAAGTCAGTCCTATTGTATGGCTCTGAGACATACAAAACAACAAAAACAACAACCAAAAAGCTACAGACTTTTATAAACAAGTGCTTGCGTAGAATAGAAGGACTGAAATGGTATGACAAAGTCACAAATGTGGAACTGATGACAAGAACCAGACAAGTGCAAGTGGAACAAGAGTTGAGAAGAAGACGCTGGCGATGGATAGGACACACATTGAGGAGACCTGTTGATAGCATTACAAGGCAGTCCTTGTTCTAGAATCCACAGGGAAAGAGAGGCAGAGGTAGACCAAAAAACCCATGGAGAAGAGAGCTGGAAACAGAGGTGAAAATGATGAGGAAAACATGGAAAGAACTTGAGCGGATGGCACAGGACAGGAAGACATGGCATGTGTTTGTTGAAGGCATATGCTCCTTGGGGGGCTAAAGAGTATTGATTGATTGTTTTAGGAGAAGAGGGTGGAAAGGTGGGACGCAATCAGATCTCGATATAAGCCATGGATCGGCAACCGATTGATCGCGCCCTACGGATAGATCACACGGGATGATTCGGTAGATTTTTAGGTTGCGGAGGAATTTAAAAAGAATAGAATATTTAAGGTTAGAAAATGTCAAACTAAGCCCAATCCTCCCAGCATTTAAAAGTGTTGTATCTCCAGGTTTAAAGATACTCTCCCCGCGTTACCAGTGAGAAAGCACTTCCGGCAGAGATAAAAGTTACAAATAATATGCTTACTTACTTAATAAGTCGTTCCTATTCTATCCAGGGGTGTAGAAGTTTGCCAGAGAGAACGCCATTCCTATCGGCTGTCTTCTTTCTGGCCTAGTTCCAATCTAGTCCCTGGTCCTTCAGAGATTGTCTAATGTTGTCCTACAAGCGAACTCTGAGTCGTCCTGGAGGTCTAGATCCATGGCTTTTGGTTTTCCATAAGTGATATAGTACATCCAACAGGCCAATCACCTGTTTTCCTTAAAATACGATTACAAGACCAAACGGAGAGAAAACCGGACAGTGACGAACTGGAACGTATTACGGACGACGATTTACGAAATATGGAATTGTAGAAGTGTTAATGGGGAAAAGGATGAGCTAGTGGAAGAGATGATGAAAACAAGCGGAAGCGTTAAAGGGGGTGTGGGTTGTAATGTGGCTAAAAGCCAAACAAATAACATCAAAGGATGGAACTTTGTCTCGGAGCGCATTATAGTGCTAAATCTGAAAGAAGGAGAAACCATAGTCAATCTTGTCACTGTGTATGGGCCAAAGGAAGATGAGCGAGCAATGTCAAAGAAGAATTCTTTGAGCTGCTTCAAAAGACAGTGGACGACTGCCTGGATGAAATTATCCTTCTCGGAGATTTCGATGCCAGAGTTGGAAATGACCATGCTAGATGGAGTGAAATGGAATTAAAAGAACAGTTGAAAGATTGCTCGGCCTAGGCATTGCCCATCACCACGCAAGAAAATAAATAATCAAGCAGTAGAGATGACGATTAAGGCCTACAAGCTAAGAGAGCCAGCAGTTAAGACGGGTATCATAGGCTTATTGTGACAGCAGTGAGAAACACAGAAGAACAACCTGATGACTTGGAAACCCTCTGGCTTAAATTCAAGGACATCATAAAGACACGCTCAGCAGAAGCATGTGGTGAAGTCAGACTTGGGGTGAAGAGAAAGAGGACACCTCTGAAGGCAGCACTGGAGAAAATCAAGGTGGGCAAAGCAGCAGGACATGATGGTATAACACCATAAATGGTTAAGTACATGGGAGCAGCATGTGACCTATTACTCCTGAGGGTCCTACAGGCAACCTGGCGCCACAAGACCATACCAAAGGATCATAACACCCATTTTCAAAAAAGGGTGATAACCGACAATGCGGAAATCATAGAGGCATATCCCTGCTTAGTGTCATGGTTAAGTTTACTCTAGTATACTGGAGCAGAGACTCAGACACCTGGCTGAGCCACAAATAGATGAGGTCTAGTGTGACTTCAGAGCAAACCGAAGTACTCAGGACCTTATCTTCACACTCAGGCAGCTGAGTGAAAAAGCCCTTGAGTATAAAGGTGAGATGCATCTTTGTTTCTGGAGAAGGCGTTTGACAAGGTCCCCTGGAGCAAACTTTGGGACTGCTTGGCAAGGAAGAACATTCCAGCACCTCTGATCCATGCTATATAGAGCTTCTACAAACCAAAAATGCCAGCTCCAAACCTCAGAAATGAGGTATCTGAAGAAGGTGGTTGAATTAACAAGAAGAGACATGGACCGCAAGCAGACGAGTACAGCAAGGCCTCAAAACCCAGCCCCTGCAGACCCAAGTAGAGCAGTCCCAACGACGATGGTTTGGTCATGTATGCAGAATGGAAGAAGATTGACTACCACGACAAATATGGGAAACCAACAGCCAGGGATCCAGACCTCCAGGACGACCCAGAGTTCGCTGGGAGGACAACATTAGACAATCTCTGAAGGACCGAGGACTAGATTGGAACCAAGCCAGGAAGAAGACAGCCGATAGGACAGTATGGCGTTCTGTCAGGCAAACCTCTACACCCCATGGTAGAAGAGGAACGACTAAGTAAATAAGTAAGTTATAGTGCATCATATTTAAATTCTGAATAAATATTCAAATACTATGAAACCTGAAAATAAACATTATTAATCAAGGTAGATCTTTAGAGAGACCAGTGTTTCTTACTGCTTCTGGGTTGCCTACCGCTGATATAAGTCAATCAAGGAATGTAACAGGATGGAGAAAAACAAACGGATAAGTGCAGACCGCGAAAGTGAAAAAACTAGGCAGTCTCCCCCAGGGCGTTAATCTCAGTGGGGTACACATTTTTAAGGTCGATGAAGGGGGAAAAGACAATATTTCACAAGAACTTCAATCTCTAATAAGACTTAGGAGATGGCGCCTTCAGCGATGCCCTAGGTAAGACGATCGTCTGCTGGTACCTAATCCTAGGGGAACCATTTGATGATAGCTATGGCCGCCTCTGTGAACAGACCGCTGTGTGTTTATGCTTTAGATTAAACCTTAACACTGTTATCGATTTCTGTCATTTCCATCGGATGCCGAACTCAGGGATTGTCAATCTTTTTGTCTCGCATACTTTTAAATGCAAAAGAAAAAAGAAAAAAAGACATCTGCATATACCAAGGGTCCTCAACCTTTTCTCCATCGCAGGTACATTTTACATTTATCAAGAGGGTGGCGGGCACCAACAAAATATCGCGACTCACTTAAAGAAAAAGGTTCTTTTTTTACAATAAAAAATACACAATATTTATTTTCGGCTGGGATACACATTTAATGATATAATAAATATTCAGGATTTAAAAAAAAGAAAAAAGAAAATTGATCCTCAAACTATTTGAGTCAAACATATAAGTAATGAGATCTTTGGCACTGCTTGTCACTGGCCAGCCTTTCATAATAAGGAGCGTATGATGATGTTCCTGCTGAATTGTAAGTTATTGCTTAGTTTGTTACGGTAGTTGCTTTTGAATATATCATAACTTCCTGTGTATATCGGCACTTTTTTGTGTGTAATTTTACTGAGACCTGTGGGAGAAGATCGACTACCACGAAAAGTATGAGAAACTAAGAGCCAGGAATCAAGACCTCCAGAGACGACCCTCCGGGAGGACAACATTAGACAATCTATGAAGGACCAAAGACTAGATTGGAACCAAGCCAGGAGGAAGACTGCAGATAATTTAGTATGGCACTCTGTCTGGCAAACCTCTACACCTCAGGATAGAAGAAGAACGAACGAACTTTATTTTCAAAGGGTTGAGAATTGGGCACGCAGGCCCGTCTAACATTCTGCCTTTCCTTTCGCTCACCTTTCATACTGAATTCATTTATTCTCATATACATGTTACATATCAATTTCAAGAAATTCAACGTAAAGTAAAATAATAATATAGCACACTCATATTAACATTAATTACTTATAACGACTAAGTAAGTTAGATATTGAGACCACTAACCTCCAGTACTAAAGAAGTTTAGTAGAGAATAACTTATAATTTCTGACGATGCAAGCAACATTGTACACTTATTCTTTCATCCGCAAAATGTTCCGCGGGCATACAAATAAGCCTTGGTGGGCACCGCGTTGAGTACCCCTGGCTTATACCATTACATACAAAAATGTCATGCCAATAAACCCTTAAATACAAAAAGACATCTACCTGTATGTCTTATTACTGACGTGGTCGCCAAGTCTCATTAGACGTAAGCAAGATGTAAGCACGGAGTTCGTGTACTGTGCTGAGATCCTCCTTGTGTGATCTAAGGGAGGAGATCAGAGCACTGATGGAGTTGTCCGTGTGCAAAGAAGATAGTCCTCAAAACCAAACCAAACCAAGAAATCGTCACGCATTACTAAATACTTGTACAAACAAGACATCTCAACATAATTCTAAATAAAGACTTACAAATATGACATTAAAAAAAAAAAATCATTGAATATACAAAAGGATATTTCCATGTACTGCTAAAAACAAATACGATATCGCCACATGCCACTTAATACAAAGCGTTCAGTATATTCAAGATATCTCTAAGTGCCACTAAATACAAGCAAGACATCTCCACTTATCATTAAATTCAAATTGGACATTTATACTTACCACTAAACAAACAAGACATCTCCACGTGCCACTAAACTCAAACTAGACATTTCCAAGTGCTTGTAATTGCAAACATGGCATCTCCACTAGTTGTTACATGGAAACAAGATATCTCCATGTTCCACCGTGTACAAGCAAGACATATTCACGCACCAGTAAATAAAAACACGATTTCTCTAGTTATTACTAAATAGCGGCATACAAATAAAATATCTCAACAAACCACTACATATAAAAAATATACACCGTACCACCAAATACAAACAAGACTTCTCCGCGTGCCATGAAATACAAACCAGACATCTCCACGGATTACTAAATAGGAGCCTACAAACAAAGAATCTCAACATACCATATTATCACCAAATATAAACATCTCCATGTATCACTAAATATTTACAAGCCATCTCCAAAAACCATTAAATACAAGATATTCCCATCAAACACATGCACAATAAACAGAACACATTAACAGATTGCATTAAAAAATTTTCTTTACGTACGGTACTGTTATAAATTTTAATTCGAATTATATAACGTTTAAGTTAAACAGTCAGCAATGAAAAATTAGGACGCCTCACGTGATTGTAATCAAGTATTCTTTGTGCAGGGGTCGGAATGGCTAAGAAGTACGGCGTCCGCCGCGATTTCTAGAGGTACCGGGTTCGATTCCCAGTAGAGGGAATATAATTTATGGAAATTATTTGTATTAGAACCAGTGGTCCTAATTACGTCACGCTTCCCCCCCGCCCGGTCTCCTGAGTAGTGAGATCGGATGCCTAGCCTTCTCGGATAAGGGCAAAAAAATTGGAGGTCCCGTGTGCAAGTTGCGCACTTAAAAAATCCCACGGCAGTTGAAAATCGTAAAGAGTAGGCCATAAGGCCGCTGCCCTGGCAAAAGCTTCCAATTAGAAACCTACCCACCACAAACAATATTTATAGAATGTGTGATTCCTATATACACACATAGGGACTCTCGCCGGTGCTACGGAGTTCGTATACTGTGCTGAGATCCTCCTTGTGTGATCTAAAGGGAGGAGATCGGAGCACTGATGAAGTTGTCCGCGTGCAACGAAGATAGTCCCAAACTTAAAAGAGCTAAAAACTAAAACCAGAGCAAAACCAAAGGCTTTTAAACAGAGCAAAACCAACATTTACTAAACGTAACTCTAGAGCAAACCAAAAGTAAACCAGAGCAAACCCATACTAGAATTGCAAACTAAAGCGCCTTCAATAGATTATCAGAGCAAACCATACCATCCTTTGTGTGGGTTAACTAGGCTTTTACTTGACTTGTTCTTAGAAAACTCATGAACGTGGCAAGACTAATCTTTCAAAAAAATATTTCATAACGAACAACGATGGTCATTTTCCTACACACTTATATTCGTAACAATCAAAATTAAATTGCCAATGTTGACAACCTAATTTGTAAACTATATTTTTAAAACGGCATGTACCTCCTGAAGAAAATCACGCGCGGCCTAATTATTATCGGAGTGGTTTTGTTTCGGTCCTGATGAGGTTAACTGAATATTAACATTCAGTTTGTGGCTAATCCACTGATTCAATAGCAGTTTTCTCTCAGACAAAGAAATATATAAAAATAAAAACGCAAAGACACCATTATGCATCCTGTTATCAATTATTGATCTGTTGCATACCATTTAAAACTTGGAAAAAATATGAGTCGGAAACATTTCTTGTGATTATGTGCTTATTTCGTTTTTCGGTTTGTTTTTTCCCCCGTATCTTTTCCAGGCATATCCAAACACAGCGAGCAAGCCAGAATTCATTCGGTCCCCGGAGCCATTTTGAGTCTCGGGAGTATTTTTAGCCAAGGTTTGTCATGAGAAAAAGTCACTAGTAGGACTCGTCACACTAAACCATAGGCAGAGGGGTTGATGATCTTGGATCGAATATTCAAGAAACTCTTTGCACAAGATCAGTGAATTTTTATCTAGTCTTTGTCTGAATGAGAGGACTGATGCAAGTAATACTTGACACTTTACTATTTTTGTAACAGCAGTTACAAAACTTGTTACTCCAGTTGAAGAACTGCTTGACCTTTGGGCCATGAAAGGAACCGCAGCTGGAAAGGTCATTTTCGAGGAAGTTTATAAAGTCTTTAAAAATTTATGGAGTTGCATTTGTGACATTAATGACTTTTTTAAAATTAATAAATACAGCACTACGTAAGTATATACCATTGTACTCTACGCCAGCAGCAGCAGCTGCGTGCCAGAACTCTAAGAACGAAGCACTAGCACTTATTTGAAAAAGTTGTCGCAACTGTCAGCTTTGTAACGCCCGGTGGTTTAAAACACAGGTTGTGGATAAGCCCTTCTATCAGAAATCGAAGCAGAACACGGAGATGTTGTTTATTTTAGGCAGTTGGTGCTCCATGCAGCATAAGAAGCAAAGAAGGAACAGAAATTAGAATCTTGCACTTTGTAGCTTACATTTTCTTCCTCCCGCCCATCTGGCCCCCAAGCAAAAAAGTTTGGACAAGCCTATTTTAATCAGTCGATTTACTTTATTTATTCGCTGACTTTCAACGGTTTGTAGACACTTTGTTTTGTTTTTTTTATCTGTCGCCAATCTGCATTAATCTTTACACTTTCGATGTTCCTCTGTGGATCTCCAGTCCATCATTTGTTTCTTTCTTCCCCTTTCTGATCTTTAGCTTTCATCGCCTTAAGTTTCTTCTTTTTTTTTTTTTTCATTTAACTGGTAGCACCTAACACATAGGTATTGATGGAAAAGATATAAGAATACTCAGTAACCTTTATTGGGAGCAAACTGCCACAGTAAGATCGGGAAGGAATTATTCACCATACATAGACATAAAAAGAGGTGTCAGACAAGGTTGTGTGCTGTCCCCCTGCCTATTTAATTTATACACCGAAAAAATTTTCAAACAGATACAGGAAATACCAGGACTGAACATCAGTGGAAGGTCAATAAACAACCTTAGATATGCAGATGATACCGTGTTAGCTGAAAGCGAACAGGAGTTACAAGAACTAGTGAAGCAAGTGAACAGTATAAGTCATGAATATGGACTCGACATTAATAATGAGAAAACAAAAACTATGATAATTAGCAAAACAGACGATAAACCCACATTAAATGGGAAAATCCTGGAACAAGTCAAGAGCTACGTATATCTTGGTCATATAATAACATAAGATGGCAGATGTGAAACAGAAATCAAGAAGAGAATAGGAATGGTCAAAGCTACATTCAACAACATGAAACATATACTGACATCCAAACAGTTATCTCACAAATTAAAACTGAGAATCATAAAGTGTTATATATATTCTGCATTTCTGTATGGTGCAGAAACATGGACGATGAATAAGCATTTGGAAGAAAGAATGGAGGCTCTTGAAATGTGGATATATAGAAGAATGGGGCGTATCTCATGGAATGAGATGAAAACAAATAAGGAAGTCCTAGAAAATCTAGGTATGAAAAGAGAACTAATGAGGGAGGTCAAAGTTCGGCAGCTAAAATACTTTGGCCACATAAAAAGGCATAACACCTTGCAGAAGACCATAACAGAAGGGAGAGTTGAAGGCAAACCTGCAAGGGGAAGACAGCGCTATAAGTGGGAAGATAACATCAAGAGATGGACAGGAAAGAGTCTATCAGAGTGCACCACAAGACAAGAGACAGAAAACGTTGGAGATCCATTACATCCAACCTTCGTTGTGGAGATGGCAACTGATGATGATGACCTAACACATTATTAAGATTCACAGAATTTCTAAACACCAGCAGTTGGCTAAACTTTAGTGTCTTTTGTTAAAGTATTTCGTCTCTAGTAATTTTCTCAGCGTTGTTTGTCTTCTCTCGAGAAAAACAAGTGGAGGTCATGGTTTTCGGTTTGGTTTTTTTATTTTTATTTTTTTCAAGTTATCATTTTAACTAGTAGTTGTCTAAATCCGTGCACCGCGGAGTGATATGCCCCGGCGCTCACGGTGGGCACGGCAGCTGGGTTCCCACCTCTAGCTTTGAAACAAATAAGGAATGAAGAACTCCAACTGTAAAGAGACGTTCACCGGGTTTTGTGTACAGCAGGTAGACCATCCATTCGTAACCTCGGAAAGTCACAGTGGTGGATGCTGAAAACATGATGAAAACATCGTCATGGAACAGGCCGAGAAAGCTTCAGTGGAATTGAACACAAAGGAGGGAAAAACGGAACCCAAAGAATCTGGCTAGAAAGAAGGAACATCAGGAATATATTCTATTGCACTGTATTACAAATAGAACAAAAAATATATTTATTAGCTAGATTTTTGACATAATACGTGTTACAACAAAACTATAATCTTAGGTCCCACTAGGATGGTCCAAATCGGGCCTCGCAACTATGAAGGTTGACCCTGATTACAAGTGGTCATGAACGGAGTGTGCATAATGTATATGCACACGTAGACCACCTTCCTGGAGAGGGTAATTCGGATTTCCTAGTGGAATTGTCGGAAGAACCTCACAAAAGGTGATTAATTGCTGGTGGTTTAAACGTTAGGTTTATGGAGTGTGAAAACAGTACGGACGATAAACAGGACTTAGCCTCGAGCCAGGCTGACTTTCTATTTATTTATTATTTATAAAAAAAAATTTATTTATTATTTATTATTTTTTAAATTTATTTATCTTTTATTATTTCTTTACTGACTTAACACAAGCTTTACCATCTTGAATGACAGGCGCCCGACAAGACTGGCAACTGCACCAGGGTATACTGATGATGTCATAGATCTATCATTTATTTATATGGTGGTCACCACCTTTTCACGGTGGGAATAGGGACACAGGACAGCGATCATCTACCCTGTGTCGTCGTCATTAGAAAGGAAGGACCGCCACACACATGAAGCTTAAATAGACCTTCAAGTTTCCTATTGGCCTACAATACAGAACAAGCTCTATAAATATAAAGCGACAAATGGCCAGCCAAAAGTACAGCTAGAAAATCTTTAAATCAACCACCCGGTTGGAATGAGATACTAGAGAAACCATGGATTTAAAAGGAAAGAGAAGGACGAGGAACGATGGAGACGCCAAAGAGAAGAAGAAAGAAAAACAGAGAACCATCAATACATTCAAAGGCTTGGCGAAGGAGGCCTGGTTAAGAACGATGGAAGTATATAGAAGCCAAAGTAGGCGGGATTTCGTGAGCAGTGCTAAAAAAAAAAAAGGCTCAAAGTAGGAACCGATGGCAAGCAGCAGTTATAACCCAATGCTCCATATGGAACGACAAGGAGTGAAGATTGATGTAAAATTAAGATTTATTCTCTACATGCTGTAAGAAAATAATCTATGCCATCTCTGATTTTTGTCTATCTTATAATGGTACATCATTGTCTATACTCACTTATTTATTTTTCTCTTTTGGCTATCGTTTTTGGTTACTCTATATCAATGTTCTCATCATCGTGTCTTTCTTTTTCTCATCTAATATCATTTATTAACGATTCTCACCACTTTTCCTGTATTTACCTCTTACGGTCGTTCAGTTTCACTCCGACTTCAGATCAAGAAATCCGTATTCTGTTAATTTACAATGTCTAAATCTGGCTAATTTCACACAACCTCTTTTCTCCTATTTTTCACAAGCCCTGCATAAAAATTAGCAAGAAACATAGTTTATTTATAGCATAAGAAGACGCCAGTGGAACGGGAAATTAGAAGACGCTGGCGATGAAGAGGGTACAAGCTGAGGAAACCTGCTGATAGCATTACAAGGCAGTCTTTGATCTAGAATTCCAAGGGTAATAGAGGTAGAGGGAGATACATGGAGAAGAGAACAGGAGATAGAAATGAAAGGGGTGAGGAAGATCTTGAGTGGATGGTACAGACAGCAGGATGTGGCATGAATTTGTTGAAGGCCTGCGATCCTTGGGTTGCTAATGGATAAAGGTGATGATTCGAAAAAAAAAATTGTTAATGGGTAAAGATGATGATTCGAAATAACAAACAAACAAACAAAACAACTAATAGCTCAGAAAAGTATCCATACATACATACTGTGGTAAAGTGGGATGATATAAATATTTATAGGGGACTTAGTGTACTGACTGAGATCAGCTGTGAAGGTATCTGTATCTAATAAGTGTGGTGTGTTACAGATGACCTTACTTTGCTACCACATTTAGACCTCAGTCAGACTTATTCTGGAATATTGTGATGACTACGTTGAATGTCTAGGGTTATGATAGTGATGAAGTGTATGTTCACAACAACCAACAGACAGATAACCAATTTAATTTAATCCACAATACTTTACAACACTGTGACACTCACATACATAGAACACTCTATAAGACTATCTTAATAAGTCAAGTGTTAACTTTTAAAATATGTATTAATTCCTTTCAATAAAAGATATCCTGATTCAACTACAAAGTGAACTAGGAATCACAATCAAATGTAATCACAAGTTGTATGTACACAATTTATAGATAGGATCTTTGTATTGACATATATTATTATTACAATATGTGTGTAAGTTGTGATGTAGTACTATGAGGTAATACTGGCTTTTCAAGCTAGGTTGTTGTTTGTCATCATGACTTCAAGTGTTTGTTTCTGGTGGAAATAATATTGGAAAGGTTCACAGTTTCTTTTATTTGAAACAAATAACTGTCCCTCTTGATTTAATGTACAGTCAATTTTAGAGGGGGGTATACACAAGATTGAGCTGCTCTGGCCAACGAAATCTTAACTTCTGTGTGGGCGGCAGGAAACAGTCTCCTCTGCTCGCTTGCTTCACAGTTTTCTTGAGAAACAACACTGGTCGATATCTTGACCAAGGAGTATGCTACCAGCCTCTGGATTCAGCACAACTCAGACCAGGTGCTGCTTTAATACTTTAGTACCACGGTCCCTGAAACAAGAAGGTTGTACCTCCTACTTCAGAACTAATTTATAATCTATTTCCACACTGAAGCACAATACATAACAAACACCGAGTTCAGCACTGTAGGCCAACTGTTAGCTTCTCATGTAACAATAGACACCAGTATTCCTCTCCCTAATGGTTACAACGCCTCTGCAATTCCAGCATTATTTCCTTCTATTCAATAAGATAGGTGTCATAGTACTATTTGGCAATCCCATGCAGTTATACTCCTCTCCGACAAGTTTTGTTCATGGTGGAGCAATATCTAGGCTTTGCCTCATGTTTGTTACTGAACCACACACATACAGACATAAATTATCAATTCACATTCAATTTTCATCAAAAAGATATCAAATATGTCTAGCTTACCACAATTCAAGGAAATATTAAACAAGTACGTTGACTGGCGATGAGTTATGGCACAATTCCGATCTGCCTCTGTCCCAGGCTTTTATTAGAAAAATATGAGCTGGTTCTCAACGCACTTGCTTCTACAAAGTTTATTTTCATAAGTGGCACTGAACTGACGCTCCTAATTGACTATATTAAATGGTCTAGCCAATGAGACCATGTTTACAAAAGCCTTTGAAAAAAAGTACCCTTCCTACCGTTTCCATTAACAACCAAAAATAGTATCTGCAATCGACTAATCATGTTTAGCCTTACATATAATTCTAGCCAATCAAATCGGATTTAACGTGGTGGCCTCATTTCCTCTAAAGCAGTGTCCAAACACGCCATTGTGAGCAAATATGATCCTGTGTTGTCAGACACTATAGTATTTTGGCTATAATTTGTTAATTATTAGACTATTTGCTTAACACCTAACATATTCTTTGTCAGCAAGTCCTAAGGCACCCAAATATATAAGTTTAATGGAGCTAAGTGGCTGCGTTCAAAATATGTATTTTCTTCTACCACCCGTTCACTTCTATACGATGGGGTGTCTTCTGTACTTTCAGGCTAATGTCAGGATTTCAGACGTAAAACAGTATTGTGTCATGTTTCCTAATAAGCATTAACCATGTTTTTTAAAACCTTACCTCGTATTGGTAGTGTTTTTTGTCACTGTTTATTTGAAAAAAAATCAAGCCTGCATGCCTTTCGCGTGGGGTGGCATTAATTTTATATCGCGAGACGACGTGGTAGTATTGCATGCGTTCCTCCGTACATCTCTCTCTCTCTCTCTCTCTTCTAAGCCCGTCTGTCTTTTATTTTACGTAGTGCATAAAATGACATTAATGGAATATTAAATCTAGGTCATTACGCAGTGTGTCTATCTCAAGGTTTTCTAAGAAACACAGTACCCGTTTTATTTTTAGAAACGCGTGTAGTGGATGCAGTAGGCTTTACTAGCAAACGTGAAAGCGTTACAATTATGCAGACGGAGCATAAAAAGGGGTTTTCTTGTTTAGCTAGTATGACGTTCTATAACACAGGCGTACGCTATTGTGACCGCACTGTTCTTTTACCATTCTTCTTTCCTTTTATTGAATTAATTCGTTAAGCTTTACATTTTTTTTTAAAATGTAGATATGTGGATTTAGAATGTTTCACGACACGTACATACAACAGAGCATATTATAAACAGAATGTCGTGGCATACCTTGAACTCCAACGAGATTCTGCTGTGGTCAGTAAAGAGACGTTCGCCGGGTTTTGTGTACAGCAAGTAGGCTATCCATTCGTAACCTCGGAAAGTGACAGTGGTGGATGCTGAAAACAAGAGGAAAACATTGTCACGGAACAGGCCGAGAAAGCGTCTGTGTATGGAACACAGAGGAGGGAAAAAAATGGAACGTAAAGAAGCTGGCTAGAAAGGAAGATTATGAGGAGGAGAAGAAAAGCGTGGGATGAAAACAATTAGAATCAAGAACTTTAAAAGAGATCGAAAAAAGAAATGAAAGAAAAGATGCACACATTACAAGAGAGTGTGAACGGAAAGCGGTATCTGGGAGGGAGAGTGACAGTACATGAGCATTCGCAGCAAAGAAAATGCAAACAGAAAGACCGAGGGAAGGAATGTGAGGTTAAACACAATTTTGTTAATTTGTGTACTAAAATAAGCATTAAATGATAGAATCCGTGGTGAGCAGATACAACGAACATATGTGGTGATTAGTGAATTACTGAAGTTTGAAAAAACAATGAACTTAACAAAAGACTAACAAGAAGATGAGAACAATTTGTCATATAAATGTCTTTTTATTTCTCTGATATGTTTGCCTTCTTACGCTCTTTTTTAGCCTAGACTGAAGTCCGTCGGTTATATTAGAGCAACTGCCAGTCAAAAAAACAAACAAACAAACTAGTGCAGTGAAGATAAATATTAATCCATGAAAAGGACTGCTAGGATCTCTCAGCTAGAATGATGTAGCCCTGATAAGACCAGTCTTTAAAAGGACAGCTAGGATCTCTCAGCTAGAATGATGTAGCCCTGATAAGACCAGTCTTGAAAAGGACAGCTAGGATCTCTCAGCTAGAATGATGTAGCCCTGATAAGGTCAATCTTGAAAAGGACAGCTAGGATCTCTCAGCTAGAATCATGTAGCTCTGATAAGGCCAGTCTTGAAAAGGACAGCTAGGATCTCTCAGCTAGAATGTTGTAGCCCTGATAAGGCCAGTCTTGAAAAGGACAGCTAGGATCTCTCAGCTAGAATGATGTAGCTCTGATAAGGCTAATCTTGACAAGGACCGCAAGCTAGGCCGACAGCCATCAACTGCTGGCATCATTATTATCATCATCATTACCAACTATATCCATTTTCCTCTGCGCTTCTTTCAGAGTATGGAGCCACTACTGCAACTGGTCCTCTAACAGGAAGCCTGCATCAAATAGCCTCACGCTCTTACAACGTTGGTTTATGCAGCAATCTATTTTACATGATGAGGTTACCAGCCTCATGCAAAACGTCATATAATGCTGGCTGTTAATCATAAACAACTGAAACGGCGGCAAAGATAAACATTGATACATTAATGTGCTGAGAACTGTGACACATTACTATACTGAGATATATACTGACACAATAATGTACTGAGATATATACTGACACATTAATGTACTGAGATATATACTGACACATTAATGTACTGAGATATATACTGACACATTAATGTACTGAGATATATACAGACACATTACTGTACTGAGATATATACTGACACATTACTATACTGAGGTATATACTGACACATTACTGTACTGAGGTATATACTGACACATTACTGTACTGAGATATATACGGACACATTACTGTACTGAGGTATATACTGACACATTACTGTACTGAGGTATATACAGACACATTACTGTACTGAGATATATACTGACATAATACTGTACTGAGGTATATACTGACACATTACTGTACTGAGATATATACTGACACATTACTGTACTGAGGTATATACTGACACATTACTGTACTGAGATATATACTGACACATTACTGTACTGAGGTATATACTGACACATTACTGTACTGAGGTATATACACTGACACATTACTGTACTGAGGTATATACTGACACATTACTGTACTGAGGTATATACTGACACATTACTGTACTGAGGTATATACAGACACATTACTGTACTGAGGTATATACAGACACATTACTGTACTGAGGTATATACAGACACATTACTGTACTGAGATATATACTGACATAATACTGTACTGAGGTATATACTGACACATTACTGTACTGAGATATATACTGACACATTACTGTACTGAGGTATATACTGACACATTACTATACGGAGGTATATACAGACACATTACTGTACTGAGATATATACAGACACATTACTGTACTGAGATATATATACTGACACAATACTGTACTGAGATATATACAGACACATTACAGTACTGAGATATATACAGACACATTATTGTACTGAGATATATACAGACACATTACTGTACTGAGATATATACAGATACATTGCAGTACTGAGATATATACAGACACATTACTGTACTGAGATATATACTGACATAATACTGTACTGAGGTATATACTGACACATTACTGTACTGAGATATATACTGACACATTACTGTACTGAGGTATATACTGACACATTACTGTACTGAGGTATATACTGACACATTACTGTACTGAGGTATATACTGACACATTACTGTACTGAGGTATATACAGACACATTACTGTACTGAGATATATACTGACATAATACTGTACTGAGGTATATACTGACACATTACTGTACTGAGATATATACTGACACATTACTGTACTGAGGTATATACTGACATGCGTAATGTTTACTGAGAATAGTATACAGCGCACATTACTGTACTGAGATATATACTGACACATTACTGTACTGAGGTATATACTGACACATTACTGTACAGGTATATACGGGTCACATTACTGACACATTACTGTACTGAGGGTATATACTGACACATTTACTGTACTGAGGTATACTACTGAGGTACACATTACTGTACTGAGGTATATACAGACACATTACTGTACTGACTGAGGTATATACAGACACATTACTGTACTGAGGTATATACAGACACATTACTGTACTGAGATATAATGACTAATACTGTACTGAGGTATATACTGACACATTACTGTACTGAGATATATACTGACACATTACTGTACTGAGGTATATACTGACACATTACTATACGGAGGTATATACAGACACATTACTGTACTGAGATATATACAGACACATTACTGTACTGAGATATATATACTGACACAATACTGTACTGAGATATATACAGACACATTACAGTACTGAGATATATACAGACACATTATTGTACTGAGATATATACAGACACATTACTGTACTGAGATATATACAGATACATTGCAGTACTGAGATATATACAGACACATTACTGTACTGAGATATATACTGACATAATACTGTACTGAGGTATATACTGACACATTACTGTACTGAGATATATACTGACACATTACTGTACTGAGGTATATACTGACACATTACTGTACTGAGGTATATACTGACACATTACTGTACTGAGGTATATACTGACACATTACTGTACTGAGGTATATACTGACACATTACTGTACTGAGGTATATACAGACACATTACTGTACTGAGGTATATACAGACACATTACTGTACTGAGATATATACTGACATAATACTGTACTGAGGTATATACTGACACATTACTGTACTGAGATATATACTGACACATTACTGTACTGAGGTATATACTGACACATTACTATACGGAGGTATATACAGACACATTACTGTACTGAGATATATACAGACACATTACTGTACTGAAATATATATACTGACACAATACTGTACTGAGATATATACAGACACATTACAGTACTGAGATATATACAGACACATTATTGTACTGAGATATATACAGACACATTACTGTACTGAGATATATACAGACACATTGCAGTACTGAGATATATACAGACACATTACTGTACTGAGATATATACTGACACATTACTGTACTGAGATATATACAGACACATTACTGTACTGAGATATATACAGACACATTACTGTACTGAGATATATACAGACACATCACTGTACTGAGATATATACTGACACATTACTGTACTGAGATATATACAAACACATTACTGTACTGTAACACAGAACGTCCGATTGGCCGAGTGGTTAGAGCGTTGATCTCTCGCGGCAAAGGTGCCGGGTTCGATTCACGGTATCGACACGCTTCAGTCTACCCAGTTGTAAATGGATACCTGACTGTGCACTTAAGTTAGGGAAGGAAAGGGCAGCGAGGAAGGGAACTGGTCACCCTACCTCTCGATGCTGGATCTAGTATAGGGACATCTCTAACACTTCACTCCTCTACGGCAGTATATGCAATCGGACTACCTTTTACTGTAACGTAGTGCTTCTTAAACTGGTGAATAGTTCACCCAAGGGTGAATGAAATTATATTTTGGGGGCGAATGAAACTAGAGGGGTGAATGAATGGTGAGTGAAAGGTGAAAGGTGAATGAATGGTAAGTGAAAGGTGAATGACTTAATTTACTCAGATACGAGTATTTATATTTTTGTCTATACTTAAAAAAGGTATTGTCATTAAAGTGGTTAATAAGCTCTAATTGCTTTTTTTCTCTCTACCTATGGTTTTCTAATTTCAAAGAAGTAGGATATTGCCCAAATTTACTGTAATATAACCGTTTAGAGGAGACCAGACGAGCTAGTGGGATCATACATTTTCTATTCTAGCGACTTCAGTATTTTGTGAGTTTGATTTGGTAACCCCCGTTACACCACCCCTGCTGCAGACATGGCCAGTGTAGAAGTATACTGCTTGTCATTTTTGTGTGAGTTAAACATACACAATAAGAAAACATTGTTTCTAACAATCGAATTCAAAGTTCTAAGACCGTTGTTTAGTAACTTTATTTACTATTCTAATAATTGTTCTGTATTAATTTTTTATTGTCACTCCTAGCTTTCTTGACACATTTTTAGGATGTTCAAAATCTTGAATAAAAGAAACACTTAAGCAGTGAGTTAATTTATGTTTTGTGCTCATGTGACAAAATGAATTATATATAACATTATACACAATGGAGAGTAAGATGAAAATTACTAAAACCATAAGGAAACTTAGTTGCAGGTGAATGACATTTTGTGATAAAGACTCGAGGGTGAATGAAATTTTGTGATAAAGACTCGAGGGTGAATGACATTTTTTGATAAAGACTCGAGAGTGAATGACATTTTGTAATAAAGACTCGAGGGTGAGTTAAATTTTTTGATAAATACTCGAAGGTGAGTGACATTGAAATAGTTTAAGAAGCACTGCTGCTACACAACAAAAGAAAACAAAAGTAATCTTGGACATTTATTGGACAGGAACACCACCAACAAGAAGACACACATTAAGGGTTGAGCAGTAGAAAAACATTAACAGTGGTTGCACCAAAAGCAGAAATAATTATACAATATAACGTGTGTATAACTTCAGTAAAAGTTATGACACAGATGACAAAGAGTTTTTCAAAAGTGTTACATCTAAGCTAACATATGATAACAGATGTCTGAATTGATAAAGTCATGAATGGCAAAGGCAAAATCCAGCTTTTTAAGGCATTGAAGCCATACTCATCATCAAAAGACTGTTAACAGCAGTAGGGGGGAAAAAAGGGGGGGGGGGGTTTCTGTGCGGAAAAACATTATTGTTCTCAGACAACCTGTACAGTACACACAAACACACAGAGAGAGAGAGAGAGAGAGAGAGAGAGAGAGAGAGAGAGAGAGAGAGAGAGAGAGAGAGAGACTGGTCATTTTCGACCCATAACAAGCAGTAAAGAAATCGTATAGAGATTCACGTCCGTTGACTCGATGACAAATCTGCTTAATTCTGCAAGTAATTAAATCCCACAGCGATCCAATGCCAACCCCCCCCCCCCCCCTTTTTTTTTTCCTTTTCCACAACATTAGCATATATCAAAACAAGAAAGAAAGAAAAAACCCCGTTTAAGAAACAAGATTCAATATTCCTTTGCCACTGCTGAAGATCACGATGAAACATCAGACGTAGATGGGGATTCTGGTGTGTCTAGTTAAGATTGCCTTCATAATGTGATGAATAAAGCGTGAAATGAACAAGAATTCGTATCTGCGACGATCTCTCTACATCAGAATTTTCTTCTTTTATAGTCGCTCTATTAATTACTCTCGCACTGTTGGTTATTTTTGTCTAACTTGGCCACACTTTTTTTTTTCGCTTTGATGATACACACTTTCCAGCACTTTTAGTTGCACTATCACTTGCTGCACGCTTAGAGGCCATAGTTAATTTACTTATTTCACTGATAAAATTTAATATATTAATTAAAACTACACAATGTAGTATCTGTTAGTAGTTCACTCTATATGAAGTCATTGAGACATATGAGGGCTCTGGACATAAACCCAGCAGCAACCTGGCAGGATGAAGCTGCCAGTCGCACCAAGTGGCGTTGCTATCTACGGTGCCACCTCAGATTGGGCGGAAAGAAGCTCTAACGGTAAGCAGAAGAGAGGAGAAAACGTCTGGCCAGCACCAGGAAAATAAGCAGCTGAGGGCTGTCACCTCAGGGGCGCATTCCCATAGTCAGTTATGACTGAAGGGGCTATTATTATTATTATTATTACTATATGAACTACATGTATAGCACAATGACGAAACACGGAGCATTTAGTTCAAGGTCTTTGCAGCAAAGTCTAGAAACGCGAGAATCAACACCTCGTGGATGTCATCATCATTTTGCTCTCGTTGGCGAGCAGATAAAATATTGCTACAAGTGTCCAAATATGGCGTCGCGTAACTTCGAGTTTGCCGCGTAAACAAAACAATTATGACTAAAAGTTGATGCGCGTATGCTTGAATTCGCGTAAATGAAATTCGCCTAATCAGTGAACAGCCGACCTATACATACATATATATATATATATATATATATATATATATATATATATATATATATATATATATATATATATATATATATATATATATATATATATATATATATATATATATATATATATATATATATATATAGTGGTAAAGTGGGATGTTATAAATATTTATAGGGGACTTAGTGTACTGACTGAGATCAGCTGTGAAGGTATCTATATCTAATAAGAGTAGTGTATTATAGATAACCTTACTTACTGCCACATATGTATACCTCAGTCAGAATTATTATGGAGTAGTGTGATGACTACGTTATATGTCTAGGGTATGTGTATGATGAAGTGTAAGTCATAACAACAACAGACAGATAAACAATTTAATTTATTCCACCACACTTGACAACACTGTGACACTCACATACATATAACACTCTAAGAGGATATCTTAAAGGAGTCACTGATAACTTTTCAAATAACAATATGTATTCAGTGCTGTCATGAATGTATATGTGTCCTGATTCAAATACAAAGGGAACCAGGAATCACAATCAATTTTAATTACAAGTTATATGTACAGAATTTATTAATATGATTCTTGTAGTGACATATATTAATAAATGGTATCCTATGTGTGTCAGTTGTGTAGTGGTAATATGAGGTAATACTGGTTTTGTTTTGTTCAAGCTCTGTTGGTATTTGTCATCATGACTTCAATAGTTTGTTTCTATTGGAACTAGTATTGGAGATGTTCTCAGTTCCTGGTATTAAAACAATTTAATTCCCCTCTTAATTTTAGTTTATATTGTCATTGTAAGATGGGGTACATAATGTTGAGCTCCATGGCCACTCTCTCTTATCTTGCGTGGTGACTGCAGTAAAGGACTCCTCTGCTTGATTACTTTACTGAGTTCTGGAGCCACCCCACTGGTTGCTATATGGACCAAGGAGTATGCTGTCCACTTCTGGCTTCAGCAAAGCTCTGACCAGGTGCTGCTCAATAACTTTAAGACCACGGTCCCACAATTCATGGAAATAATAATAAACAGTTTCGTTGACTGGCAATGAATATAGCACAACTCCGATCTGCCGATGTCCCAGGCTTTATTTTATAAAAAATATACACTGGTGCTCAACGCACTGCTTCTTAGTAGGTTTATTACAAGATGTGGCAATGAACAGACGCTCTGAATGGAGTATATTCGCAGCTCTACCCAATCACACCACATCTACACATCTTTTCAAAAAAGTACCCCTTTCTCACGTTTCCCCTGACAACACAAGATAGTATTTATAGTCCGACCAATCGTGTTTAGTCTTTCATTTGTTGCGCTCTAATCACATAGGAGTTAACATGGTAGGCTATTTCCGTACGTAATGTTTTTTTTAAACACGTTATAAAAAAATTTTATGAGCAGAAATGATTTCATGCTGTCAGGCACCCCCACTATTTTATTTTGGCCATAACTTGGTAATTCCTAGACTATTTGCGTAACGTTTTACATATTCTTTGTCAGCAAACCCTAAGGAACCCAAATATATATATTTAATAGAGCTAATATGCTGCGTTCAAAATATGCAATTTCTTCTACCTCCTGTTTCGAAGAGGTGCTGTCTGGGTACTGTAATGTTTTCAAACGTAAACCGGTATAATGTCATAATTCCCAATAAGCGTTTTTTCAGGATTTTAAAACCTAACTCTGGGAAGGGTAGTGAATTTTATCACTGTCGATTTGAAATAAAGTTAGTGCATGTGGCCTTACACGCGTGATGGCAGCAATTGTGTATCGCGCGACGCGTGTTTAGTGTTGCACGTGTTCGGCTTTCTGCCTCTCCCTTCTCTCTATCCTTTAGTCCATCTGTCTTTAGTTACGCCGTGTATGGAATGAATGAAATATTAAATCTAGGTCATTAATCAGCTTGCGTATCTCAAGGTTTTTCCCAGAAATACAGTACACGTTTCATTGAAGAAAGCGGGTAATAATACAGTAGGCTTTTACTATCAACGTGAAAGCGTTACAATTTGCAGACGAAGTAGAAAACAAGGGGGATTTCGAGTACAGTCATTGTGACAGCACTGTTCTTTACCATTCTTCTTTCCTTTTATTAAATTTATTTGTTAGGCTTTGCATTTACGTTTTAATTTATATATGGGGATTAGAATAATTCACGACATCTCCCCTCTTAAAACAGACATTATATGTCAGTCCTTTATTCTATATACACATAGAGAAATTTATTATTATTATTTCTGGGGTTTACGGTGATTCTCATCACACGGATGGCGGCTTAAAAAATCCGCTCCCAAATTTGTTTTTCCAGATATATACTCAATGCTAAAATTATAGGGAGCCAAAAGCAAGGACCATCGGAGTAACCTAGAGTTCTCATGCCTAGCCTGGGCTAGAAACGATAAAGGTTTGTGGTCCGTTTGCAACTTAAATGCCTTCCCATACAGATAAATATTGAATTTCTTTATTGCCCATATTACTGCAAGACATTCTTTTTCGCTAGTTGAGTAGTTGATTTCAGCTTTATTCAACTTTCTGCTAGCATATGCCACTGGGCTTAATTCCCCATCCAATGCATCTGATTTCTGTAGTAGAGTTGCACCCAACCCAATATTACTGGCATCCGTCCTTACTATGAATTCTTGACTTAAGTCAGGTAATTTCAAAATAGGTTTACTTGTGAGCTTTTCCTTCAATTCTTGGTAAGCCATTTCACATTGTGGTGTCCATGTAATGCGATCTGGATGTCCTTTACGTGTCAAATCAGTTAACGGTGCACATATGGAATTAAAGTTCCTGATATACTTCTGGTAGAAACCACATAATGAGACAAAGGATCTCACGTCCTTCTTGGTTTGTGGTCTCGGGGCTTTCTTTAGTTTCTCTAAATTCTTTGGG
This sequence comes from Oreohelix idahoensis, assembly GCA_024509875.1. NCBI lineage: Eukaryota > Metazoa > Mollusca > Gastropoda > Stylommatophora > Oreohelicidae > Oreohelix > Oreohelix idahoensis. Next base: position 51,709 of record JAMPIV010000303.1, on the reverse strand, counting down.
TCAGGGGTCATGTTTCCCTGATAAACTGTGTGTCCCAAAAATTCCAATTCTTTACATCCAACGCAACATTTGGTTGGTCGGGCTGTTAAATTTGCTTCCCTAAGTCGATCAAACAGCATCTTCAGAGAGTCAATGTGTTCCTCAAATGTTTCTGTTGCTATAAGGATATCATCCATGAAATTTGTTATACATGGATTATTCAGAGGGTCCAATAACTTTCTCATCATTCTAGAGAAGACACTAGGCGCATTCTTCAATCCAAATGGCAATCTATTAAACTCATAGTGTCCTTCTGAGGTACTAAAAGCTAGGTATGGTCTAACCTCAGGCTTTACTGGAATCTGATAGTATCCTTTACTCAAATCCACTTTTGAGAAATATTTAGCTTTATTTAGTCTGGCAAACAGCTGATTTGTATCCGGCAATGGATCCACCTGTCCTTCTGTAATAGCATTCAGTCTCCTGTAATCTATACAGAGTCTATGTTCTCCAGAGGGCTTCCTTAAGAGTACAACACCGGAACTATATGAGGATTCACTGTGCGAAATAATTCCTTCCTTCAACAGATAGTCTATCTCTTCCTTCAAAGCTTTCTCCTTAGCAAACGGAATCGAATATGGTTTCATACAGACAGGTGTGGGGTCTATCAGTTTCATATCATATTCCAATAGGTTTGTATGCCCTGGTCGGTCTGTTAACACCTCTGCATGATTATTTAGAACCTGTTGCACTCTCTCTTTCTGAGTTTTTGTTAAATGTGTACTGATTTTCACCTGTGCTGCTGTCTCACAGGGGTGTAATGGATATTCAAATGATGAAAGTGGTTCCTTTTTCATCTCCATGGCGATGGACAAGGTCAACAAGTGTGTCTCTTCCTGATGTTCTCTTTCCAAATATTTCTTCAGGAGATTCACATGATAGATTTTTTCTTTCCCCTTCTTATCTATCTTATAATTTGTTCTAGACACCTTCTCTAAAACTGTATATGGACCTTGCCATCCAATCTGTAACTTATTCTGACTCCCGGGGAGAAGAAGCAGTACCTTCTCTCCCACAGCCAAATCTCTGTCTTTCGCCTTCCTGTTATAATAGGCAGCATGTTTCTTCCTGGCTTGTTTCAAATTTTCATTGGCAAGTTTCCAGCCAGTTTTTAAACGAGTGGTCAGCTCATTCACATATTGGTATGAAGATGTAATGTTTTCCTCTGCCTTTTCATCAGTCCACGTTCTTAACAAAGCTACATATGGACCTTTAATTGTGTGGACCTATTTGTCCATGCACCGGTATGGTCTCTTCCACTCGAAGCTCTATAGTGATGATTTTTCTTCCCAGAATTATCATGCATAAAACGACCGCTACCAATTTTTCTTTTGGGGCTTTCTCCCCACTTAAAATTCTTGATGAGAGATTTCCTCTCTACATCCTCTTCCTCCAGTTTGTTTAAGTCCGATTGAGGGATTTTCGGCTTATCCTGGGGTAAGACATCTTTTTGCACTCTCCGCATAGTGGCCATTGTAAAACAGTTAAGTGAAGCTTGTCCGTGAAAAGGGGCTTCCCATTCCCTTTGGTCCACCTTATCAAATTTATATCTCTTTTTATTATCAGGCCTAATTTTGCCCCTTGGCGTGTCCAGGTCCTGATCAATGTTCCCACTTGTGGGTGTTCCCTCATGTGCTATGCTACACCTTTCTACAAAATTCTCAATGTCCCATCTTGCTTTGGGCCAATAATAATTGTGAGCCACCTTTTGAATGATGGTACCTATCTTCTCATGGTCCCCATCTGGTTTCACATGTAGGCTCCTTATTAAGTCTGCCCTATATCTTTTAGGAAGTACCAGCTGTCCCTGACCTTTGGATCTAGCTCCAGTCTTCCTATACATCAACTTGTTTTTCATGTAAAAATCTCCCTTGCCTGGAGTTGTATGACAAGTTGACAATTTCCTGAAACAAGGCTTGAGTGTTTTATCCCCAGCCTGTGCCTTCCTCATCTCTTCTGGAGTGGTATTCAACATAATATCCTCCTCCTGTCTTGAGGTCGACCTGACCTGAAGGGTTGCCATGTACACAGGTTTCCTTCTACAATGGTCAGTGTCATGATTGTTCATCTTACAATTTTTACACCACCTTTTTCCTTGGTTGTAAGATTTTCTTTCATCATATTTCCTTTCATCGAATTGTGGGGTTTTATTTTTATTTTCATACCGTGGCCTATCAAACTGGTGCTTACCTTTGTTTTGATCCCTAGGATCAAATTTATTAAAGTTCTGTGGTGCCCTAAAGTTATCCACTTGTTTCTTTTTATTACCTGTTACCTCTGCTTGAGCTGCTTGATACCTTTCAGCAACATTTAGCAATTCACCCAGCCTCTCTGCACCTTGTTCCATGAGAAACTTTCTCAGGTCTGGAGCCATGGACTCTCTTAATTGCTCTATAAGGACCATTTCCTTAAGATCTTGGGTTTTCCCCAGAGAAGTCCATTTCTCCAAGTATGTCTCTATTCGTGCAGAGAACTGGTGATAGGTTTCACCTGACAGTAGTTTAGCATTCCTAAATTTTTTCCTATAAAATTCTGCATTCTTTTCATATCTTAACAAAAGAGCCTGCTTTAGCATGTCATAATTTTCCTGATCACTTCTGCTCATTTTTGCAAAAACTTCATAAGCTGCCCCACGAAGTCCTTGAGATAACTTTAAGCTCCACCTTTCTCTCTCTAACCCATATGTGGTAGCTAATAGTTCATACCTATTTAGATAGCTCTCTATATCATCGTCTTTCTCAACAAAATGATCTAAATGAAAATTCATAGCTGAGGTTGAGGCTCCTTGGCTAGCAGTAGCATCAGAGGCAAAGGGACTGGCACTATTTTCAGGAGCATGGCCTTGAAACTCAAACTCCCTTAGTCGTAACTCATGTTCCCTTTGTAATCTCTTCTCCTCCTTTTCTGCTTCCCTCTCTGCAGCTAATCTTCTTTCTTCGGCTTCCCTTTCTGCAGCTAATCTCTTGTCTTCCCTTTCTGCAGCTAATTTTCTTTCTTCTGCTTCCAATGCTTTAGCCTCTTTGTCAGCCTCAATCTGCAACCTCTTAGCCTCAGCCTCAATCTGCAACCTCTTAGCCTCAGCCTCAATCTGCAACCTCTTAGCCTCAGCCTCAATCTGCAACCTCTTAGCCTCAGCCTCAATCTGCAACCTCTTAATCTCTTTTTCAGCTTCTAACTTTCTTTCGGCCTCTTTTTCTAATCTTCTTTCTTCTCGTTCAATATATTTGTCACATTCAGCAGTGACATAAGCAATCATAATTTGCCCGTCCATGCCAACTCTTTCGCAGTCTGTACAGCAGCAGATCGAAATTTTGCCAGGTCGGCCATTGTCTAACAGATAAATGTCTAAAATAATCAACTAAACAATTGTATCTATGACTAATTAACTTAGGACAACACAGGCACTGTGAGCTCAACCTTATTTATTTTCACCCAAGGATACCTTTTAATTCTTATTATTCCCTGAAGTGAGTTACCCCCAATATTTGTAATAGGGAAAGATTCAAAATCCCGAGGGCGAGACCCCAATATATGTGGTAAAGTGGGATGTTATAAATATTTATAGGGGACTTAGTGTACTGACTGAGATCAGCTGTGAAGGTATCTATATCTAATAAGAGTAGTGTATTATAGATAACCTTACTTGCTGCCACATATATATATCTCAGTCAGAATTATTCTGGAGTAGTGTGATGACTACGTTATATGTCTAGGGTATGTGTATGATGAAGTGTAAGTCATAACAACAACAGACAGATAAACAATTTAATTTATTCCACCACACTTGACAACACTGTGACACTCACATACATATAACACTCTAAGAGGATATCTTAAAGGAGTCACTGATAACTTTTCAAATAACAATATGTATTCAGTGCTGTCATGAATGTATATGTGTCCTGATTCAAATACAAAGGGAACCAGGAATCACAATCAATTTTAATTACAAGTTATATGTACAGAATTTATTAATATGATTCTTGTAGTGACATGTATTATAAATGGTATCCTATGTGTGTCAGTTGTGTAGTGGTAATATGAGGTAATACTGGTTTTGTTTTGTTCAAGCTCTGTTGGTATTTGTCATCATGACTTCAATAGTTTGTTTCTATGGGAACTAGTATTGGAGATGTTCTCAGTTCCTGGTATTAAAACAATTTAATTCCCCTCTTAATTTTAGTTTATATTGTCATTGTAAGATGGGGTACATAATGTTGAGCTCCATGGCCACACTCTCTTATCTTGCGTGATGACTGCAGTAAAGGACTCCTCTGCTCGATAACTGTACTGAGTTCTGGAGCCACCCCACTGGTTGTTATATTGACCAAGGAGTATGCTGTCCACTTCTGGCTTCAGCAAAGCTCTGACCAGGTGCTGCTCAATAACTTTAAGACCACGGTCCCACAATTCATGGAAATAATAATAAACAGTTTCGTTGACTGGCAATGAATATAGCACAACTCCGATCTGCCGATGTCCCAGGCTTTATTTTATAAAAAATATACACTGGTGCTCAACGCACTGCTTCTTAGTAGGTTTATTACAAGATGTGGCAATGAACAGACGCTCTGAATGGAGTATATTCGCAGCTCTACCCAATCACACCACGTCTACACATCTTTTCAAAAAAGTACCCCTTTCTCACGTTTCCCCTGACAACACACGATAGTATTTATAGTCCGACCAATCGTGTTTAGTCTTTCATTTGTTGCGCTCCAATCACATAGGAGTTAACATGGTAGGCTATTTCCGTACGGAATGGTTTTTCAAACACGTTATAAAAAAATTTTATGAGCAGAAATGATTTCATGCTGTCAGGCACCCCCACTATTTTATTTTGGCCATAACTTGGTAATTCCTAGACTATTTGCGTAACGTTTTACATATTCTTTGTCAGCAAACCCTAAGGAACCCAAATATATATATTTAATAGAGCTAATATGCTGCGTTCAAAATATGCAATTTCTTCTACCTCCTGTTTCGAAGATGTGCTGTCTGGGTACTGTAATGTTTTCAAACGTAAACCGGTATAATGTCATAATTCCTAATAAGCGTTTTTCAGGATTTTAAAACCTAACTCTGGGAAGGGTAGTGAATTTTATCACTGTCGATTTGAAATAAAGTTAGTGCATGTGGCCTTACACGCGTGATGGCAGCAATTGTGTATCGCGCGACGCGTGTTTAGTGTTGCACGTGTTCGGCTTTCTGCCTCTCCCTTCTCTCTATCCTTTAGTCCATCTGTCTTTAGTTACGCCGTGTATGGAATGAATGAAATATTAAATCTAGGTCATTGATCAGCTTGCGTACCTCAAGGTTTTTCCAAGAAATACAGTACACGTTTCATTGAAGAAAGCGGGTAATAATACAGTAGGCTTTTACTATCAACGTGAAAGCGTTACAATTTGCAGACGAAGTAGAAAACAAGGGGGATTTCGAGTACAGTCATTGTGACAGCACTGTTCTTTACCATTCTTCTTTCCTTTTATTAAATTTATTTGTTAGGCTTTGCATTTACGTTTTAATTTATATATGGGGATTAGAATAATTCACGACATATATATATATATATATATATATATATATATATATATATCTATATATATATATATATATATATATATATATATATATATATATATATATATATATATATATATATATATATATATCTATATATACACATTTTAAAGATGTGCGGTCTCTTCACTGGTCGTCATCGAGACGTTGAAACCTTTCATAATGGCCGAAAGGAATCTTTCTACAACCTTTTCTCTTTCTTGTTCCAATAAGTTACATCCAATATTCTAGGAAATGCTGTCACAGAGGTTATTGATCATGAATTGCCTACATCCTCTTCTTTCTTCTTTCACCCGTATCCTCTATTTTTGTTATCGCACTTTACCTTTTTCCTGTATTTTTTCGCATTCATTCGTTTGCGAGAAATATGTATTTTTCCCATTCTCACTTTCGCCAGTTTCGTTTCTCATTTAATAACGCATTTCTTGGCTGATAAAGTCAGTAACTTCTTATGTAATGTGTCAGTCCCCGGGATGTGAGCGAATGGTGTCAGAAATTCGCTCTCGAGAGACCGAATGGCAGACATTCGTCTCAGTTTTCCAAGGCACGAGACGAAGGACCGTGAAACTCGTCTCGATAGACATGGGATGGCAGACTTATCGTCTGACATGTTTTTCACCTGCCACACGGAGTTCTCGGCTGAGCGCTTAGGTAAGGTGCGAGAAAGCAAAGTGTCAGTTATGGTTCTCAGGATGAGTTCAGCTTGAAGTGTGAAAACTGCCCTGCATTTCAGAAAAGTTGTCTACCTTTGCAATTGACACGCACTTTTCTCGGTCAGTTTGCTAACGAAGGTGCGAAATCGCACTGGTGGCAGTTACGACATGCTGTGATGAGAAGGGGGAGAGATCGGGGCGGGGGAAATAGTTCATCCTTTGTCTGGTTTAAAATATTAACCCAAGTTTGAAACTTTAATTTCATTCTCACTCTTAAATTTGCAGTAGACAGATCGCTATGCTAGATTTAATATCTGTGTTTTGGCGAAGTCTGAGTTTCTTGGGCATTTGCCGAGTTCTAGATTACCATTAGATTACAGTATTCTAGTTCATGGTTTAGTCTGTAGTGCTGTAGTTGAGGTAACTATATAATATCTAGTATTTATGAAGTGATTAAGTGTTAAATCGCCGATTTCATTTTACTAGTTCTTTTGTGCAGAGGAATTAAATTTATAGTTGGTTATATTCTTTAGTCGACGAGTTACAGTGGAAAGCAAGATAATTATAAAATTCTAGCTAAACCCATTCGGCTATTTAAAAATTGCATTTAACTGCTAATACTCAGGCGAAGTATATTTTTCTAAACAAACTTATAAATGCTAGATGCATCATGAGTGGTGACGGAAATACGCAGATATTCCTAAATCATGATGAGGGATTTTTTTATATAACTTATTTCACGGGAAGCTTTAAATATAAGTCAAGCGGTAGGCTTGCAGTTTAAATTATCAGTTATATTGAGTACATAATATGTAAATATTTCATATGTTGTTTTCTTCATTCAGTGAATACTGGGGTGAACCCAACTTGCCGGCGTTTAGTAAAGAGACATACTTGTGAGAAGCATAGACATTTCCTATCTTTAACCACGTGGGGTTTTTTCCAAGTAACACTGGTCTGACAGTGCATGTGCCATCAGAGATAGACAGTAATACCAATCCCACTAACGGTTTCTAAAGACTAGAAATATATACTGGGCTTTTGAGCCAGTTCATATTGCTCCACAAATTTAAATGTACATGCTGCCTGGCGCGAGAATAATTACAAGAAATAACATTTACATTTCCGACATTATTGAGAGAGTGGATAGTGAACCAGGACTGTCTGTTGAGAGCAGTTGTCCACTGGTCAGCTTTTCCCAAATGAAGGAGACCCTCGTGTTTTGACTCTGTGTGCCCGTTCAAACTTGCTTACCCTAACTGATCTAAGTGACATGAACAGTAATCTAAAAACATAACTGGTGAAGTGAATGCTCCACGAAAACCAGTGGAAGAAACCTGTAATTGTAGAGCTGGGATTCACTTTATCCAAAGAATACAGATTCACTATAGAGAAGTGTCCTAAGTCTGCGCCAGACGGCGAACAGCGGTACAGATAGGTAAGCACGTGTGCCAGGGTACCCTGATGAAAGAACCGAGTGAAAGTGGACTGAGTGAGTTTTTTTTTATAACTATTGATTCACCCACTTTATAATCTCCTTACGGAAAATTGGCTGCTTGATTAAATTGTTTCTTTTGAAGGACAATATTAGACCCTAATCATATGTATTTATGACTCTTTGGGCCATCATCTGTCTCATAACGGGGCTGTGGGCTAAACCTAGAGTTAAGATCATAACGGGGCTATCATCCTTGTAGCATTTTCTTGAATTTTATGACTATTTGTATATGTTTTCCTTGATGTATTTTTTTAGGTGTTGTGAGAAGATTTTTTATATGATAATAAAAAAAATCTCTCTTGAACTAAATCAGTGCGTTGGTCAGCTCTATCCTGAAACATTCTAAATCCACATATATAAATTAAAAGGTAAATGTAAAGCCTAACACATAAATTCAATAAAAGGGAAAGAAGAATGGTAAAGAACAGTGCTGTCACAATGACTGTACTCGAGATCCCCCCTTTTTTTTCTACTTCGTCTGAAAATTGTAACGCTTTCACGTTTGATAGTAAAGCCTATAGCAGCATACACGCCTTTCTAACAATAAAACGTGTACTGTATTTCTTAGAAAACCTTGAGATACGCAAGCTGATTAATGACCTAGATTAATACTAGCATTAATTTCATTTTATACACTGCGTAATGAAAAGACAGATGAACTTAGGGTAGAGAGAGAGAGAGGGCTGAACGGAGGAACGTATGCAACACTAACACGCGTCTCGCGATATAAAATTAATGCCACCCCCAAGCGTAAGGCATGAAGCACTAACTTTTTTTCAAATAGACAGTGATAAAAAACACTACCAATACGAGGGTTAGGTTTAAAAACCTGTTTAATGCTTATTAGTAAACATGACATTATACTGTTTTATGTCTGAAAGCCTGACAGTACCGAGACACCACATCGTATCGAAGTGAACGGGAGGTAGAAGAAAATGCATATTTTGAACGCAGCCACTTAGCTCCATTAAATTTATATATTTGGGTTCCTTAGGACTCGCTGACAAAGAATATGTTAAGTGTTACGCAAATAGTCTAGGAATTAACAAATTATAGCCAAAAGAAAATAGTAAGGGTGTCTGACAGCACCAAATCATAATCGCACAGTGGCATGTTTTGAAACCACCATTTTACGGGAAATAGGCCACCATGTTAAATCCGATTTGATTGGCGGGAATGATATGTAAGGCTAAACATGATTAGTCGGATTGCAAATACTATTTTTGGTTGTTAGGGGAAACGTAGGAAGGGTAAATTTTTTCAAAAGCTTGTGTAAACATGGTCCTATTGGCTAGACCCGCTGATATAGTCAATTAGGAGCGTCTGTTCAGTGCCACATTTTAGAATAAACTTACTAAGAAACAGTGCGTTGAGATCCAGCTCATATTTTTCTAAATAAAAGCCTGGGACAGAGGCAGATCGGAATTTGTGCCATAATTCATCGCCAGTCAACGTATTTGTTTATTATTTCCATGAATTGTGGTAAGATTGACATATTTGATATCTTTTTGATGAAAATTGAATGTGAATTGATAATTTATGTCTGTATATGTGTGTGGTTCAGTAGCAAACATGAGGCAAAGCCTAGATATTGCTCCAACCTGAACAAAACTTGTCGGAGAGAAGTATATCTGCATGGGATCGCCAAATAGTACACTGACACCTATCTTATTGACTAGAAGGAACTAATGCTGGAATTGCAGAGGCGTAGTAACCATTAGGGAGAAGAATACTGGTGTAAATTGTTTCAGATGAAGCTAGCAGTTGGCCTACCGCTCTAAACTCAGTGTTTGTTATGTATTGTGTTCAGTGTGGAAATAGATTATAAATTAGTTCTGAAGTAGGAGGTACAACCTTCTTGTTTCAGGGACCGTGGTCCTAACTTATTGAGGCAGCACCTGGTCTGAGTTTTGCTGAATCCAGAGGGTGGTAGCTTACTCCTTGGTCAAGATAGCGACCAGTGTTGGTTCTCAAGTATACGGTGAAGCAAGCGAGCAGAGGAGACTGTTTCCTGCCGCCCTCACAGAAGATAAGATTCTGTGGCCAGAGCAGCTCAATTTTATGTGCCCCCTCTAAAATTGACAATATATTAAATAAAGAGGGACAATAAATTGTTTCAAATGACAGGAACTGTGAACTTTTCCCAATACTATTTCCACCATAAGCAAACACTTGAAGTCATGATGACAAACAACAACCTAGCTTGAAAAAGCCAGTATTACCTCATAGTACTACTTCACAACTTACACACATAGAATAATAATAATAAAATATGTCAATACAAAGATCATATCGATAAATTGTGTACATACAACTTGTAATTACATTTGATTGTGATTCCTGGTTCACTGTGTATTTGAATCAGGATATCTATTATTGAAAGGAATTAATACATATATTTTTAAACTTTAACACTTGACTCATTTAAGATAGTCTTATAGAGTGTTATATGTGTGTGAGTGTCACAGTGTTGTAAAGTGTTGTGGAATAAATTAAATTGTTTATCTGTCTGTTGTTGTTGTGACTTACACTTCATCATTATCATAACCCTAGACATTCAACGTAGTCATCACAATATTCCAGAATAATTCTGACTGAGGTATAAATGTGGTAGCAAGTAAGGTCATCTGTAATACACCACACTTATTAGATACAGATACCTTCACAGCTGATCTCAGTCATTACACTAAGTCCCCTATAACTATTTATATCATCCCACTTTACCACAAGCTCGTCCTAATATATATATTCTTTGTTATAGATTTCCCACGTCTGTGTGTTTAACTGTCGTCACGTGTATGTGCGTGCCCGTGAGTAGATATAAAAATACGTTATATATATATATATATATATATATATATATATATAAATATATATATATATATATATTATATATAGGATATATATATAATTATATTATTGATATATCTGTGTTTTTATGGACTGTCTGACGCCTAAAAAGCTGTCGTAGAGGATAGGTGAAAGAAGAGGAGATTTCCTCGATTTTTCAGAGAATAACGTGGTTCAGCCTCTATAATCACAGTCTATAATCCACTTGTGGACATTATTATAAAGTATTTCAATTTTTTTTTTTGGTATGAACTCTCACTGTATAAAAACTATCACCAATTCTAACCTTGATTTCAGAAGGGACCAACCCAAACAGTCTTAATTCTCCTATCTAAAAAGTCTACGACAATTACACAGCGATAGTCAAAAAATACAACAACAGCTGTAACAGCTTCAATAAGGTGAGTAGAATAAGCACCACCCTTATACGCATATTATGGACTCATTTAAGCAACGTACTTTTATTGTAATTGTTTCATGTGGAATAATTACATCAAACAATCTGTAAACACAATACAAACAGTCATTTAAGTCAATTTTTATCTGTATGACAATGACAACCCACATGTCACTGCTCAGTCCATTCACTAACCCGCTCAAACCTAAATGTATATTTACCACAATTCCAAAGTAAAAAGGACGTGTATGAGCGTGCCCGTGGGTAGAAAACAAAACGGTAATATTATATAGGGGGGGGGGGGGGGGGGGGGGGGTAACTATATTTCCTTCTCTATGACACTAAATGGTGATTCCCACATGTCTTAGATATGTTTAGACTACGAACAAAAATCCGTATAATCACACTTCCCTGGAACTATTCTAATTCTAGCTATAAGTTAGTTAAGAGAGAGGGAAGAGGACAGAACAGACAGAGAGAGGAGAGAGAGAGAGAGAGAGGTGGGGGGGAATAGGAGCGAGATAAACAGAGGGAAAAAAATATTATAAGAAAATGTTAAGAAACGTTACACTGGGGGGGGGGGGGGAATAGAGAGAGACAGTGAGTGAGTGACAGAGTGAGTGATTAAGTGAGATAGTGAGTGAGGGAGAGACAGTGACAAATACAGATAGACAGAGAGATAAATGCGAGGGGGAAGAACACAATAAAAACATGGTTAAGAAAGGCTAGACTTAGGAATGAGTTCTATATAGCTGTATGTCGCATATATCTCTCGTTGAACTCGGTCTCTAGTTCATAAAAGCTTTCAGTGGATACAAGCTATTATGCCGTCCATTCAACTCCCCGACCGCAGTGGCCATTATGCCTGCTTCATGTTTAAAATATCGTCTTTCGTCGCCTAAAAATTAACAGGGGTCGTCCACAAATGACATCACGCAATTTCTGCGATTTTTACCTCCACCCCCTTCTTATGTGTCGTGACACATTTCTTAACTCCCTAACATTTGCTATAATTTTTTGGTAATACTGAAAGAGAGAATGTAATCAGTTAACTAATGCAGTCAAAATAACAATCATTTAAGTAAAATGGTGTTTAATAAATCAGGCTTTTACTAATACTGCTTCAAATTTTTTTTAAATATCACTCATTTTGGCTCAATATAATTTTTAACAATACAAAATAAATTAATGTAAAGTAAACACATCAATAACTTCATTTCATGCTTATGTTAAAGTTTAAAGAAAAAATAATGTTAAACGACAGAGCAAATCCATAAAAATTCGAGGGTTTAAAAACTGAAGACTGTATCAGTGATGTAAGTCGCCCATGAAGGATTTGTTAACTATTGCTGATACAAGTAGACTATGAGGATGAAGTTGCAAAATCTATTTTGGTCCTAAATCATTTATGAAAGAAACGTATTTGTGTGTGACGTCATATTTTTTTAACCTCCTCCCCCTATCGTCCCACTTCGTCATAAAATGTTGACTCCTCCTCTTTTTTCATTCCATGACGTCACATGTGGACGACCCCATATTTAACATTCATTCTATTTCTGTCACATTCTCTTATGTCACAGCAGCTCCTTTGTCAATAACAGCAATATGCAAAAACTGCATGTGCCAGTTTCATCACTTCGACTACTATTGGTTCATTATATTCTTTCCTATAGGTACTATCTATTCCTTCTTGCAGGCGAGTTGTTGGATATCAATCAACACCAGTAGTACCTATTGTCAGAGGGGACATACATAATTATGTTTTTATTTCCGAGTGGCTTGCAAGTACGAGCTGGGAGCAGAAAAAGGAAATCTCAGACGGTTGTACCTGAGATACGTCCGATCAGTCACGGATAACAACCTATTGCTGCAGTCGGCAATGAGTAAAACCACTCAAGCAGAGTTGGACAAAGTTCAAAACCAAGCTCTAAGGTTCATATGCAGGGGAATGAGAACCACAACAACAGCTGCTTGTGAAATTGATGCAAACGTAGAATCTATGGATCTACGACGTACACGTGCTGTTCTGGGAGCTACAGAGCGCTATAGAAGAATGAGAAAAGACCACCCATACAGACAACTGGTTGAAAAACTGGAAGCCCTTTAGCAGACTAAAACAAAAATCACCACTACAAGTAGCAACAATTATAGCAGAACAACACCACCTCCCACAGACACGAGAAATAATTGAACAATACCCAGTAGCACTGCAATACATGCACACGCAGATGGCTCAGCATTCAAGACCACCATAAATGCTGGACTTGGAGCGTATGTGAAATACCCAAATGGCAGCATACTATAAATATATGAACCTTGTGGAGAATTCTGTACTAATTACCAAGCAGAGATTACAGCAATAAACTCCACCCCACAGCAATAGACAACCAATGCAAACAAGAAAACTATATGCACTCAGATATCATAATATTCACTGATTCAAAATCAACACTTCAGGTTTTAGATGAATACCTCCAAACTGAAAATAAAGAAATAATACAACTGGCCGAAACAATTGACAACCTGCTAACAAAATACGACATTAGAGTCACTCTCCAGTGGATACCAGGGCACACAGACATACCAGGCAATGATAAAGCAGACAGACATGCAAAACTAGGAGCAAGCATGGTTCAAACAAACACTCCAGCAAACATGCAGACAGCTAAACGAATACTCCAAAACAACTTCAAAGAGGAATGGCTGAACCGATGGGCAAAAGGATCTACTGGACATGCCTTGTATAAAGAAATGGCCCATCCCAACAAAAATGACAACATTAATAACCTGCGGTGTAAGGAGCAGAGCACAATCTTCCATCTAAGAACAGAACACATCAGATTCAACAAGTACTTTGTCACATATGGAAATAGTGAAGCAGTGACCGTCCACTTTTGCCCCCCCCTTTCCCCATCTAGGGTTTTTTTTTTTGCTACACGAATGCCTGATTCACAATCGCAATTAACACGCGAGCCGTTGGGCAATTAAGCACGGTGGAACAGAGCGACGTGCGCAGCACGGCGTAATCGTTCTTTGATCAGGGAAACACGAGGGCAGAGGCCATGCGTTAATAATTTCTTTGAAGAATCAAGGGCGATAAGTCTGAGACGTACTTAGGATTGTTACATTTTCAGGGGAATTAACTTACGTAGCTGATATGCGGCAGGCGGGGAGAATGAAAGACAAGCCAGAGGTTGTCGGTCGGCAGAGGTGAAGAAAAAACCTTTCATTCAGGAATCGAACCGTAGATGTGCTAGGCCCTGGCCGTAGGTGCGACTTTCGCATTAAGGTGCGAAAGAACGGCATCTATGGATATATACCCGTCTCCCCAAAAGTCATTATCAGTTGCTCGGAGAATTTTCTGAAATAACTAGCTCGATATCCTAGAGTTTTTTCGTCCAAAGTGAATGCTTAGATTCGTGGAGTTGTTTCCATCTTTCTCAGTTTGCGGCTGATCAAAAACCCAGCTAACTAGCGGTCATATGGTCATATGAAATTATGGTCATATGAACTTATGAACTATGGTCGTATGGTCCGTTGGTCTTATAAGTGTATAAGCAACCAGAAACTTTATAATATTGTTGAGTCTTCGGGCTATGACCTGTGCGGTCCATTTTCTTCATTTTATGAGAGAGACCAAACTAGAACAATAATTGTAAATGTTAACTGGACCATGCTTGTTTGCTTGTCGTGGACCAGAACTATACCAGATTTTACCTATATAAATCTCATCAGCCAGCTGTGGCAAAATATATTGTCAGCAACATTTGTGTAATTTAACATAGTGTCTCAGCAACCAGAGGCTAGACAACACAGGAAATATATATGTATTATTCCTCCTATGTCGGCTATCACCACGTATGAACTTTACTCCAACCAACTGAAGGCAGAGATACAGTATTTATCCAGGAAAACAATTAAATCCCCAATTCCAGCGACTACCATGAAATTTGCAGTCAGCAACTACGGCTAGTCTGGGGCTGGATTTGGCAAAAATTAATATGACACTGAATAGTCTTATTACTTATTAGTGTTTATTTCCACGGAATGCCTGCGACAACTACTGGGTAAGCGAATATGAATGTGGCCACATTATGAAGGATTGAATGAACTGTAAGAGAGTAACATAATTTTCTGTTGTTTCCACTATCATACAAATCTTTTCTTTTGTTCTCACCAACCTGAGTATTTACGGGATAGATTAAATTAGGAACTTGTTCTTTGTTTTCTTTACTGACTATTCCATACACTTATTGTTAACTTTTGATCTTTTGGGTTAATTAACCTCTGTTGGGATCTTCTTTTCTTTTCCTTTACCAGAGGGGAGAACCTATTTGATTAATTTTCATTTTGTCTATAAACCAAGATCTATTGATGTATATGATTTATGTTGTAAAGTTCTAGTGATAAATAAACTTAATAAACCTTAAGTTATTGTGTTGGTCAACCCCTACCCTATCTGTTATCCATAGTTTGTTTTCACGTGTGTGTGTATTTGTCACAGAATTGTGTGCACGTGGATGCAGTGTAACTTGTACTTTGTACAAGGAGAGAAAGTGCGTCTGATTTAAATATAGTCGTACAGACAGGCTGGATTAGAGAAATTACTCAATCCAGAGACTGTCCTTTCTCTTACACTATCACCTCGTGAGAAAAACTATTTCTTACACCTTACTCTCACATAGTTATCACTGTCACCTTTGCTCAGACAGGACTATAAACATCTATTACCTATCTTATAAAAATCTACGACATACTTAAACAAATTAAACCCCACACATGAGCCTAATTGCCGCAACTGCACACATCCGTATGAAACAGTTGAGTATGTGCTGCTCACTTGTCCAGGATTATCCACAGAGAGACGACAGCTATTGCCGGGCTCCCCAACAATCACAAACCCTCTATACAGCAGCACTCAACAGCTGCAGAACACATGTAAATTCTTCAGCTTGGCATTGACTGCTAAAGAGCAACGAGCTCAGCAGCCCTAGTTAATAAGCAACAACAACATTTCCAAGTGTCTGTATGAGTTGACGGGTTCACTTTCTTGACGGGTTACTTGGTATATATATATATATATATATATATATATATATATATATATATATATATATATATATATATATATATATATATATATATATATATATATATATATATATATATATATATATATATATATATATAAATAAAATCTATCTATCTAATCTATTCTAATCTATCTAATCTATATCTATCTATCTCTATCTATATCTCTATCTATCTATCTATCTATCTATCTATACCTATCTATCTATCTATATCTATCTATCTATATCTATCTATCTATCTATCTATATCTTTCTATATCTATATCTATATATCTATCAATCTATATCTATCTATTTATCTATATCTATCTATCTAATCTATCTCTATCTATCTATTATCTATCTATCTATCTATCTAATCTAATCTATCTAATCTAAATCTATCTATATCTATTTATATCTATCAATATCTATCTATATCTATCTATATATTTCTCTATCTATATCTATCTCCATCTGTATCTCTATCTATATCTATCCATCTATATCTATATCAATCTATCTAATCTAATCTATCTAATCTATCTCTCTATCATCTATCTATCAATCTAATCTATCTATCTATCCATATCTATCTATCTATCTGTCTACATCTATTTATATCTATATCTGTCTATATCTATCTATCTATATCTATCTATATCTTTCTCTATCTATCTATATCTATATATCTATATATAGCAAGTAACCCGTCAAGATGGAACGGCAAATAATTATAGTGTTTGATTTATATATATGTATAATCCATGTCTATTTTTATTCTATGTCCATGTTGTGCTTTTATATGAAAGTATATGTTCTATGCAACATTGGGAAACTTTCTTATTTTTTTTCGAGATAATACATTACCCTACTAAATCAGAGGCACATCTCCAATCCAACCTGCAAGTCTGGAAGGAAGAGCTGGAGAAGAGAGGGATGGTCATAAGCATTTATCTAAAAGTATAAAATCCATGTCTATCACGAGAAGAAAAAAAGTCATCAGTTTAAGCTGGGTGGAACCGCGCTAGCGTAGTGGTTACAACACCGCTCTGGCGACCGGGTGATACAGGATCAAACCCGGGCGACGGCATTTGAGGATTTTTCGTCGACCGGGATTTGGACTGGATTTTCTCGAGACCTGCGAGGAAATTTGAAGATGTACTATTACCAGGGACTGGCGGCTAAACCAGAGGCAATGGGTACTCGAAATCGGCGACCTTTGCAAGTGGAAGGACACCTGTCTCTGTACAAGAAATAAAGGGATACTCATAAAATCAATGTCAGGTTTCTAAAACAAAATAACCTGATGTTCGATATCACGGGCGAACGAAAAAAAAAAAAAAAAAAAAAAAAATTAAGCTGGGAGAATAGGTCCTGGAGCAGGTCGACCATTTTAAATACCTCGGAGCTATTATAGACCGAAAAGGAGGCATCAAAGAAGAGTTGGCCACTCGAAAAGCAGCAGCTGCGAGACTTTTTCAGGCCATAAATCGAGGATTCCTCAGCAAGAGAGAGGTTGGTAAGAAAACGAAGATGGCTATATACCGCTCCACCCATGTCCCAGTCTTGACATATGGATGCGAGTCATGGGCAATGACTACAACCCACAAAAGCCAGATCCAAACCTCAGAAATGAGGTATCTGAGGAAGGTGGTTGAAGTAACAAGAAGAGACATGGTCCGCAACCAGACGATACGTCAAGGCCTAAAATCCCACCCCCTGCAGACCAAAATTGGCCACTCCACCTCTCGATTGCTGGACTGATATATGAATTAATTTAGTGGAATATTCAATATAAGAGATGAAAGACACAATTAAAATACATTGCCGAAAGAAACACGCATTTCCATCAATCAGAAAAAAGGAGAATACACAGCGATGTCAAGAGAAATATAATGAATCACATGGGGAATATACATATCAGTAATATGCTAACTAAGCAGGCATATTCCTGATAGCACTTTAGCCCTCTATTCAACACCAGAAATTAGACAACAAAAGAGGCCCAAGATTTTGCTGGGAGAAGAATCACAACTTCGTTTCCCTTCAATTCATCGCCTGATTGGGTACAGAACAAACAAAGCATCTTGTGTAATAACTAGAGTTTGCCGACGACCTGGCTCTTCTGTCTGATAGCCGTAACAAAATGCAAGATAAAATTAGAAAACTTGATGAGAGGATCCGGGCTGGGTTTGAATATACAGAGAGAAGACAAAGATTGGGAGAGTAAATACAATTGGCAATAACCAGATTGCATTGGGAAATACACTAGATAGTGGTATCTAATGAATCAAGAAGAGTTGATTCTGTATCCCCGCGATATAAGCTCCCTACAAGATGTGGAAAAATACATATATCTTGGCTGCAGTATAGACAGAGTTGAAGGAAGGGATAATGATATGTAAATAAGAATTCAAAGCGCAAGACGAGCTTTCATTGCATTGGGAAGTATATGGAAATCAAAACAAATTTGGCAAAGGAAGGTGGAAAGCTACCTCAGCCTAATGCAAGCATAACTTTCGAAGAGGCAAAGAGTTTTATCAGAACCAGAGATAGAAACAAATGGGACGCAAAGCATCCAGGTCACACACAAAATGATTCATTCTACCAGTCCAACAGAAGAGAACAAGTGGTAACCTTCAGACTCCACACTGGACACAACAGATTGGAATACCATCTATTCAACAAACTAAAGATAGGAACTACCGATCAGTGTAACTGTGGCACTGATAAAATGGCTGCTGAACGTCTGCTTCAAAGATGCCCAATATCTAGATAGCACATATGACCGAGCACGTTTCACTAGCTTTGCCCTCAAACAAATGTAATTATCTGATTAACCGTCTAACGTATTAATGCCATTTTTTGCATACGATGTTATATTGGGTTAGACCCAACAAATATATACTTTATATCTGTGCATTTTGTCCAGTTCCCATAAACGGATGAAATCCTTTGATCTTTGTCGGCATACTAATTATTGTGCATCGAGAAAAGAAATTTTACCACTTCATGCACAGATTCTGTGAATTGATTAGGCATAGGCGTGTCTACTATTACAATAATGTGGCCATCACGTTTGCAATTGAATACGTGTTGAAGATGATTTCTTAAATGATCTGCATGCGAAATACTCGTGACATTGTTTGTCATTGACATTTAATGCGCTACCAAACTGGACCTTCCTTGATCTAATTATTTCAATGGGTATCATCTCTTTGCGGTTCATAAATATCATAATGGAACGTTGCTCCTCTAATGTGCTTGTAAATAACGGTAAGGTCATCTTTAAAGAAATTAAACTTCATCCGAATCATAATCAGATGTCTCTGAGAAATTGAAAATCAATCTCGGCTGAATGAAGGACAAACCATCATTCTTCCAATATTCCTCTTCCTCTTGTAACACATGGTTCTCACTTTTCTTCCAATAATCCCTGGCTATATTGGAGATGGCGGCTTTTATAAGTATTTCAACATCTTTTAATTTGAACGTTCTATTTTCTGTTGCTACCTGTTCCTTAATTTTCTTCTCTTCTTCTTCCGTCCTTAGCCACCGACCGTCAAAGCAGTCAGTGGCCATTACGCCTAGTGGCGTCTTAGGGCAACAGCAGATAGGTTTTCTTTGCCATTGTTTCCCATCACGCCTATTGGCGTCTTTAGGGCAATGGCAAATCAATCCATTTGCTGTTGTTTCCGTAATCGAAGTGACTGGCAAACGGGTGATCAGCCCGTTGGTTTCCTTAATTTTAGCCCATACTAATTCTATTGGGTTTAAGTGAAAATGGTAAGGAGGTAATCTTAAACATCTGTGACCATGTTCATGGATTGCCTTGTCTATGTGAAATATCTTTGTATGCTGTGTCTTTTTTTACAATTCCAAGTAATTCAGGTTCATGGACATTTCGTTGAATGGAATGTTGTTTATGGTCAGCCAAATCTTTATTACATCTTTAATACCTGGTGAATTAGAAACTTTATCTTCTGGTGCCACAACGTTGTGATATGAGGCATTGTCCATTATCAAACACCACGGTCTATCCAAGGAAGGAAGTACATGATTCACAATCCAATCTTGAAATATCTTGCCATTCATCTCTGCATGGTAATCCCTATTATCTGTGGATTTTGAAACAAATATGAGTTCAGCACTATTTAGAAGCCCATGATGGCTGCTTCCTGGATGTGCAATTATTAGGCGCTGTCCTTTGCTGCTTGGTACTAGTCTCTTAGTTGTTCCATCAGATGATTGCCATTCTCGTTCATTACTGTGGTGCGCATTGATCCAAGTTTCATCTAAATACATAAAATCATAACAATCTCTTCTCATTTCTCTGACCTCGCGTAAATATTTGCTTCTCATTGCAACTATATGAGGCTTCTCACAAATAAGGTTTCTACCACCAACATATTTTCTAAAAGTGAATCCCAAACTCCTAATAGTCCTCCATAGCGTAGATTTGGAAATATCAATGTCATTATTCTTTCTTAACCAAATTTTCAATTTCCTTAAAGTCACTGCCTCATTATTGTGAAACATATTGCAAATTTCTCTGCGGATCAATTCTCTGTCAAAATTATCCACCACTCTTGGCCTAATTTTCGTGTGTAAAACACTGGAATTAGACATTTCAGATGTCGCTATCCAGCGGTGCAATGATCGTTTGCTTATCCCCAAGGCGTGAATAGTCCTCTTTTGTGGGTTTGAAATAGAATGATATAGTTTTCCTCGAGTAGCTTCATTGCAGAAATACTTAAAAATCCTATTTGTGATTTGCTGTAATGTCATAAAATGTACTCGCAGACTCATTTTTTCTTCTTAACCACACAATAATTTTTGTAGACACACCTCTGATTGACAATGTGTGCGTTGCACCGGATATAAACTGTTTTATGTTCAAGAAGTGCGATTTCACGCAATTTCACTCAAAAATCATGCCAATTGCTTGATAAACCAAAAATGTGCAAATGAGGTCGTATAATTTACTGTAGACATTTCAATATGTGTGCGTGTGATGTGTGTTGGCAAGTAGGATTTTATATTATATCGCAAAGAAACGAAAATTGAAACCAATGGCCGCATTTTAATGAAAAATTTAATTCATAGGGTCTATACCATTTCAAATTCACACACAAAATTTCACTTATATGCGTTATATATTCGCTGAGATATAGCATTTTGAAGTTGGGCAAAGCTAGTGAAACGTGCTATAGTACCATTTTCGGAAAACTACGGAAATACCAATAGCCTCAAGCTGACTGCTGTTTTCTTTGATAATATTCAAGCAGACGTCTGAGAGTGTACGAAGAAGAAGAAACAAAATCAGGTCCAGCAATAACAAAACATAAATTTCTCTAACTCAAATGACAAATCATTTCTATTGTATGGCTCTAAAATGTGGAGAACAAAACCAAAAATGACAACCAGACAGATACATACTTTCACAAATAGTCGCTTGCTCAGAATAAATGGATTACAATAACACTAATGTAGAACTGACTGAGAGAATCTGACAAATACCAATCGGGAAAAGATATGAGAAGAAGACGCTGGCGTTGGAGTGGACACACACTTAGATAAACCAACAGATAGCATCACGTGGCAGCCCCTGTTTTGGATTCGCCAGGACAAGAGAAATATGGAGATATCAAGAACACACGGAGAACTGAAATGGAGATAGAGATAAACGGTACAGAGATTACATGGAGACACTGAACTGATGGCACAAAACAGGGGTCCATGGCATAGCTGTTCTTGTGATGGCATCAGGGTCTCTGCTGAGGGAATAGGCTAAAGAAGAAGGCACATTCATAATTTTATTCAACAACAAGAACTTGTATAACAAAACACATTGATTTTAAAGGAGGGGGTACACATACGTTCGTTTGCCTTCAGTTCATCACGTGATTGGGACACATAACAAACAATACAACCCGTGTAATAACTCATACACGGAAAGCAATTAAAATAAGATTTGTTGGAAGTTTGTAAAGAATTGAAAATAATAGAGAAACAAAGCAAGACAGGTGAAAGATGCCAGACCAAGAAGATGGCCACAGGAAAATAATGAACAAACAAACAGTCACGGAAAAAAATAAACAACGAAGACCTCCGCGAACAAGAATAAACATTATGAGGCAGGGGCTTATGGTGTCTGAGAGGAGAGATTGAAGAAAGGCAATCAATAACAGAGGAGAACCGAGTATGGTTGTGATTGCTACAAATAGCTCGTTGGCTTGGAACCCGCAGACCTTGTTTAAAAACTTCTTTTGCCCGGTGAAGTTACTTAAACATGGGACAGAGAAAGAGGTGCGCACTGTAGGATTGTAGGTATGATCCATGTTCAGTGGCGAATCGTTGAATTTTAAATAAGTGAAGCTGTTATAAGCCCAGTTTAGTCGTTGGGGATCTCTCTTAGGACAGCAAGAAAGAACAGGACTTCTGATTCTTCAAGAATGTCGTAAGACGAGGCTAATACGAGGTTGTGTATGGGACGTGCAACTTCATCCTTTTCCAGGTTGTATGTCACATACACAACCTCTTCATGTAAAACACAGTGCTACAGACACCGCCACTGCAAGAAAACATGAATGCTTTAGCGCAGGCTTCAAACAAGAAGATCCACTACAGCTGATGCTCCATGCTCCATAAGGAGCGAAAAGATACAAATAGCTGTAAGAGAATTGGCTCACTAGTCATGCAGAAGTACGCGACAATGAGAGAGGTGACAGACCAGTTTAATGAGCACCTATAGAGGTCCTAGAAAACTTAGATATCTTCTTCTTCGTTCACCCTCAGATGTCAACTTGAATAAGTTCAAAGGTCGCAGTGGTCAGCCTGAGGCTGTTGATATCTCCGTAGATTTTCTCCAGGAATGGTACTGGTCATGGCCATATGCGTTTTCTCTGTTCCTCATATGTTGGGTACCTTTCAAGCAGATGTTCGGCAGTCATTTTATCGGTGCCACTGTCACACTCATCAGTAGTTCCTATCTTTAATTTGTTGAAAAGATGGTATTTCAATCTGTTGTCATGAAGTGACGTCTGTATCACAACACGAATTCTGCATAACTCTGACCACACCGCGCGCCATACATTGTAAGAACTGCAAGATACACAGACCAATCAGAACGCTCCGTTATGCCGTGTTTAATACAGCCTTGGATAAATAAAATGGAAGTCCAAATATGTGCAAACAAGTAGCGAAGGACAATTAACTACATCATTATGAAAGAAGTACCACCAGGAAGAGGCTATCAAAACGATATTAGGGATGTTGCTCTATCCGTAAGTACTAATACTTTTACAAATACTGATATAGGACGAGAGAAATATCTAGTTGAATGCATCGAAGCCTCAGGTTAGTCCATTATTTAGCTGTGTAACGTACGCATAGAATAAAATGCATTTAGAAATGAAAAAGGTTGTTTATTAGAAATTTGTAGAATAAATACAATCTTAGTTTTCCTGATTTGTACAATAGGCAAAATTTACCAATATTTTCTCAACTTAAACACATTCGTTGGGGGACTACCTCGGTCGCTCGAGGCCACACTATTTATAGCGCGTGTCTAACAGAATCAGACAAGTCACAATATTTGAAAGCCACAGAGAGCGGCAAAAGAAAGCAAGTGTTAGTGGAAGCGATTTACATTCTGTACTGGAAAGCAGACCTTAAACAGCCATTAACAGCTCGTCTGTGTGTATGCCTGAGGGTAAGAACGTATATATATATATATATATATATATATATATATATATATATATATATATATATATATATATATATATATATATATATATATATATATATCTTCTTCTTCTTCCATCCTTAGCCACCGACCGTCAATCAATCCATCTGCCGTTGTTTCCGTAATCGAAGTGACTGGCAAACGGGTGATCAGCCCGTTGGTATATATATATATATATATATATATATATATATATATATATATATATATATATATATATATATATATATATATATATATATATATATATATATAATATATAATTATGTGTATTTCTAGTGATTAATCCACCTGTACGATAAGAAGTGTGTAGATGTGTTAGAAATTTACAGCGGGTTGCTGGTAAACTTACAGGCTTGTGTGTAATTCTGGAGTCAAAGCCAGCCTTGGGAATATTCAAAATAATTGAGGATAATGGCCAAAGTGTGTCTGTAAGTTTGGAAAGGTATTTAAAGAAGTATTTCTTAATGGAATGAGATACATACCAGGAACATAAGGAAGGATGAAAGGAATTGGATTACTGTATAGTTTGATATATTACTTAGTAGTTTTATTCACAACCAAATTATTGTAGGGAGGCGGATCATAGGAAAAGGCTTATAAATAAGATTGTAGAAGAAAGTTATGATCACAGTGAACTGAATTGATTGTTGCTACTATATTATATCTTGTGCATCTGCTAACATTCTGTCTGAAACTGTCTATCATCCCCATCTGTGTCATAGAGGGATAGTGATAGAAAAATACAGGGATTGCATTTAACTTCGTTTCAGGTTTTATCCTGTAAACCTAACAAGTATACAAGAGGCATCTCTTACTAAGGTTACGACGGATGCAGTGCCGATCTATGTCAGAGGGCCAGACATCTCGTGTACACCACTTGGAATAATTACAGAAATAAATTCTATCCAACATCAGAGGGAGCCATCTTTAGTGACTCAGATAAGTTGCCCACAAAGGCAACTGTACAGCATATCCCTGTTCACCAAAAATAAAATTAACATTTCATGATGACAATAGCAGTGTAGATCTTCAATCAGAACTGTGAAATTAACTATTACTTAATCAGAGAGAGAGAGAGAGAGAGAGAGAGAGAGAGAGAGAGAGAGAGACCAACCTAGCAAGACTTTCTCCATAGTGATAGACATTTTAACTCAGTGAAAGACTTTGTTGAACATTTTATTATTTATTTAATGTTGTAATATGATTTCTTTTTAAAATTTTCAAACAGAAAAGAGTAAATGTACAAATAAATTGTAAATATTTACCAGCAGACTTACTTAAATTCTTTAAGTTAAGTTACAGTTCTTGTTGGTAAATTTAATTAAATAATTACCCCTAGCAGAGTTAATAACAATAATAACTACCATATTAACAGAGGAGGATCTGGAGAGGTAGCAAATAAGGACTCAGAGTACTACATTACCATCTTCTCTGGGAACTTATACAGCTTGACCCTACCTTTGTTGTCTATACACCCTTACTCTTTTCAGAGAAGGGGTATTACTGATAAGACCAGACTCTTCTCTGGCACTATCCTGGTATCATCTGATACACCTTTATGTCCAGGATATCATTTTAAATTCAATAACCATCTACCCTCTCGCGACATCTGTTATGACCTGTGAGAAGTCTGAAGATTACCACTTGTTCACTTCTGCTGAGCTGGTAATATGGATCATTTTGTGTGTAGATATGCTCTGCTTCCCACTTGTGCCTGTATCTGCGCTTGATAAAACTCTTGGCCTCCTCATAAGTTATATTTGTGTCAAGTTAAGGAAGCTTTCCCCTTCCTTTGCCAATCTGTCAGCCTCTTCATTTTCAGGGATGTTGCAGTGAGAAGGGATCCACTGTATCACGACTCTTTTGTATTGCTGACATAGTCTGTGAAGTGTTACTCTTAGGTCATCCAGTTCAGCATTACTGACTTTTCAGCGTTGTAATTACTGACAGCGCATCTGAGAAGATAGCTCCTGGTCTCTCTGACCTTTCTTCTGTCATTAGAAATTCTGATGCAGTTTTTAAGGCCTCTGCCTCTGCTCTGAAGTTACTTGAAATTTTCCCTGTTGCGACTGCTATCGTTTTTGCGTCTGCTCCGCAACCTGTGCCAGCAAGTTTTTTCATGATTGCCATTCTCTGCCTTGCTCTTGCCCTGTTTCTTTCAATCTGGGTTTTCCAAGTCAAGCGGCGATTAAAGGTAATGTCTAGGTAGTTTAGGTTTTCATCCAGATGTAGATTTTCCCCATTTAGCACCAATTTGGAGATCTGTGGTTTGAGAGAGAAAACACTGTGCATGATATTTTCCCTTCATTTACCTTTACTAGCCATGCCTTGGCCCACTCCTCCAATGATGTTAGGGCTTGCTGCATCCGGATGCTTGCCGTAGTGATATATTCCTCTGAGATCCACAAGGCTAAGTCGTCTGCAAAGGAGGCATTGTGGGTTCTTCTTGGAATATTCTCTGATATATCATTAATATATGCGAGGAACAACGTGGGTGACAGGACTCCCCCTTGGGGAACACCCTGCTCCAATACCATCTTCCTACTGGTCTGTCTGGCAGTTCTATTCTCAAGATAGTGGCTGATCCATTTGAACATTCTCCCACACACTTCACTTCTTTGCAGCTTGACTTTCAGTCCATCTTTCCACACTTTGTCAAATGCTTTTTCTAAGTCCACCTAAACCACCAGTGCGTGATTTTTTTCTTGGAAAGCGTCCTCAATTTTCTGAGTTATATAAGTGATCTGGTCTTCAGTGCATCTGTGTTTTCTTAATCCTGCTAGCTGTGGGGCTAAGAGATGTTTTTTCCTCCAGATTCCACATTAGTCGGGTATTAATTATGCGCTCCATGAAAACTTAGGTATGAAAAGAGAATTAGTGAAGGAGATCAAAATTAGGCAGCTACGATATTTTGGCCATATAAAAAGACATAACACCTCGCAGAAGACCATAATTGAAGGAATAGTTGAAGGCAAAAGTGCAAGGATAAGACATTGCTGTGGTAATAATAATAATAATAATAGCCCCTTCAGTCATAACTGACTAAGGGAATGCGCCCCTGAGGTGACAGCCCTCAGCTGCGTATTTTCATGGTGCTCCTTTTCGACGTTTTCTCCTCTCTTCTGTTTGCCGTGAGAGCTTCTTTTCGCTCAATCTGAGGTGGCGCCGTAGAGAGCAATGCTTCTTGGTGTGATTGGCAGTTTCATCCTTCCAGGTTGCTGGATTTATACCCAGTGCCCTTATGTCTCTCTTGCACACATCTTTGAACCTCAGCTGCGTTCGCCAACTGTTCTTTTGCCATCTGCCAATTGCTCGTAGAAGATATCTTTCGGGATGCGACCATCTTCCTTGCGGCGGACATGGCCAAGCCAGCATAGTCTGTGCTGTCTAAGCAGTGTATACATGCTTTGAAGGCCAGCACGTAACAACACCTCTGTGACGTACGTCTAGTTCGACAAGTGAATTTTCCCTGATTTGATGGATGATTAAAGGGACTTTAGCTTTTCATAACATTAGAACCCCTGAACATTTGTTGTAACTTTTTGGTTTCGCCAGAGCGAACCGATTCCACCGGGACTCATTTAGTATGCGGCATGAGATCTAAAGACACTGAGACGATCCCCGAGCAGAGAAGCTAGTTTCTCGCAGGTATTTATCATCTCCGCGCGAACACTAAACCGCTCGCAAGATGGACCAGAGCGGTCAGAAGAAAGACACTGGGGGAGATCTCAGGAAGGACGGGCGGCATGCTATCAAAGACAGTAGTGGTCCCTGAAACGATTTCGCATCTCGGTGTTAAACACGGAACCGATCGCAGTGGGAGCGAACGGGGAAAGCTGACGCAAGCAGCGAGCGAAGATACGAGAGGCCAGGGGCGGCTTCTCTCTTTCGTCTGGCGGTCAGATCCCCAAAAGTCTTCTGAGATCAAAAAAGCTGTCAAGTTTCTCATGTCCCACTCATCTTTCATTTCATTCTAGATATATACAGACCATGTAGAAATACACTTTATCACTCGCTGGCCAGAACTTAACAGAAGCACCAGCTATATTTGAAATCTTGCTAGATTATCCCATGGATTTTATACATATTGGCAGTGAATTCTATTCTGTGCAAAGCGGTAATATATATATATATATTGTGTAAAGTGATCAGTGGTCTAGTTCATTCATTCTATTTCACTGGATTTTGTGTTAATTTAAATCTATTAAATTAAACCATCTTAATAGTTCCAGTTGTAAATGTAATGATATACCTGCTATATTATTTCCAAAAGATAATAGATGTTAAAATGCTTAAATTAACTTGTAAAGCACCCGGTATCAGAGACCGTGCCCTCCCATAGAAACTGTTATTAAGAAAAGAGACACAATTACAGATTCATTTTCCAGCGATTACGGGATCCTTTTATGTGCTGACCGCCTACCCGCTAATCTGGGGCTAGAACTTGAACAAACACTCATACATTTAGTTTGAGGTGTAACTGCTGCTGTGTTATGCTATGGAGTGCCAGATTTTTTCACAAACGGTAAGTGAGAGCAAGATGAGTGAAGGCCTTTACTAGCGCGTGTATGAATGACAGGGAATTAATTCTTTTGTGTAACCATTTTGTTAACTTGCTTACCTGGTAATATATATCTTTTCTGTATACCCTACATTGTTCCTTTAAGTGGGATAGTTGATAATTTGTTAACTCTGTTTAAAATCCCCTCCTTTTCATTTGCTTAGTAAAGGGAGGAACAAATTGGGAAGAACAGGATTTCTTTCTACCACCTATACCTAATTTTGTAACACCTCTTTTCAGAGTAATTAACTTTACTGTTAGGTTAACTTACCTACGTTCCTGATAACTATTTATCTTTGGACTGGGTTTATCTTTGTCTAATAAACGGGACGGGCTTAGGCGATACCAATCTTCTTCACCCCCTCCCTACCTTGTTATTTGCATTTTTCTGTAATTTTGATAATTCTTGTTGTAAACAATTGATTATTTTAGTGATTGTCTTTTTTTAACTTTAATAAACATCATAAACTTAATCGTAACGGTGTTGGACTACCCAAAGCCCATAAAATTTCCCCTATTTGTTTAAGATAGTTGTATCCACGTCGTCTGTGTGTTTGAAGCACCAAATCGGTGTGAGCGCAGATGTGTGTCTGGAAAACTGGCAAATAATTGTTTGACCAGGAGAGTGGGAGAGAAGATTGAGAGAAACGATTTGTCGTAAATAAGTCTGTCTTTACTCTCCTCCAGCACTCTGTGGAGCATCATATTTAATCTCTACATTTCTATCACTGAGTTTTTTTCACCATCATTCTACACTCTAAACCGGACTACTATTTCTAAGACTCTTTCTCTCAAAATAAATTTACGACAACCTCCATATGTCACTTTGTCCTTCCACGAAATGCCGAGAATGTGGCGTAGACACCGTAGATGGAAGGTATTGAGCCTTCTTTCTTATAAGCTATAAGTGGGAAGATAACATCAAGAGATGGACAGGAAAGAGTCTGTCAGAAAGCACCATCAAGACAAGGTACAGAAGACATTGGAGACCCATTGCAGCCGACCTTCGTTATGAAGATGGCAGCTGATGATGGTGATGGAGGAGACGTCGGCTTTGGATCAGGGAGAGAACTAATGACAATTAACGATCGCCTGTTAGAGAACGACACCGCAATATGTGAATCTAAATGACTCAGACGGCTGGGATTTGGTATCAAACGTAAGACTAGCAGCGACTAACGAACGAACGAACTTTATTTTCCAAAAGTTAAGAATTGAGCGTACATGCCTGTCTAACATTCTGTCCTTCCCCTCTCTCTCATTGTGGTTACTAAATCCTTTCATCCCCACACGTACTTTAACCATTAATTTTAAAAGCATGCAAAATTATAAGGGTAATGTAACAGCATACACTTATAGTCATGACACATTCATGCGATCAAACTGTCAACCAACAGATTATGCGTGCATACAACCAGCGCACTATGGGAACAATCAGCATTCCTACCCGTCGACATTTTCCGAAGGAGACTGAGCACCTTGGCCCGGAGAGCGATGATGTAGATTCTGCATAACATTAACACTTTAGAAGAGAGATAGAACTAGACCAAATACCACCTTCAGATCCAAGACTGGCTGTAACGGGTCTCCAACATTTTATTTCTTGCCGTAACGGCGCATCCGGAAAGTTCACATTCCACCCATCTCCAGATGTTTCATGTTTCACATATGCCGTTGTAGTCACCATCTCCATCGGCATTTCCCTTTTCGCTCCCATGGGAGCCACAACTACAGCCGGTCTCTTTGCAAGAACACCTCATCAAAAGTATTTATGATCTCTTACAGCGGAGGTTTCTGTTGCAATTAGTTTTAAATGATGAAGTTACCAGCCGAATGCAAAACCTTCGTCATGCATTCGCCACACCACAGAAAAAAGGTTCCTAATTCTTCTGATAAAAGGGTGATAATTAGAGATTTCTTTAAATGGCTATATTCAAGCAATATTCATGCTTACAGAGCCAAACACAAATCAAGAAAGCTTAATGGAAAAAAGAAACTGGCAATCTTTGTGTCTGACTAACCGGTCCAAATTTGGCTGGATTTTAAAACTCATCCCTCATCTCAGCTTTGCCTTCAAATTGCAAGTCCATTATTCTAGATGTGTATTTCGACTTGATCAAAGTGATTGAGGAAATCGTTGATTCACAGAGCTAAGTCGCGTCAAACATATAGAAGAATGTTTCAAAGTTGGACGTTCCTCATCTTTCAGAATTTCACACCTCAGTGACAGAATAACCCTTGAGATGAACTTCTGAGTTGAACCTGCAGGCTTTGCAACATGAGCATGACAGCTTCTAATCCACTCTTTTCAAAGCACGACAAAGTGATAATTTCTCGTCTTCAATCTTCAATGTTGAAGTAAAGTAGATCTTTCAAGAATTCAAGTATCAAGTCCAACTGAATATAATCAGAAAAGTATGACTTTACATACTGAGACAGCTTCTGAAGATGAAAATCAAACTTTTCATGTGTCAAAAGAACGATTCAGTTTTTGCAAGTGTCTAGAACTTCCCTTGTGTAATTGAGCCAAAGGAAGATTCAGTTTCAACTTAAACTCTCGAATGTATTGTGTTTGATCACGGATCAGTTTTCCTTTTCCCTGAAGCTTCCGGTCTGATGCCATGGTTTAAAATGTACTGACGAAATCTCAGTTGAAGAGATACAAAGTGCAAGTACAGATGTGAAGAATTACATCATCCAACAGGCAGGAAGTGTGATGTTTAATCTACAAATTTCATCATATGTGTTCTGATTTCATAATTTTTAGGCCTGTTGAATTATATATATATGGAGGAACCCATTCGAGTTTTCAGGAGTGGCTGAAAATATCAGCATACGTATTTTTACTTATTTATTTATTTTTTAAAGAGTTTTTGTCATTAAGTTTTTGTTTAGTATCATGTCCTGGTGTAATAATCCAGTTCACCACACGTTTATTTCCGATTGGTCTCATGTGTCGATTGCCGAAAATAACGTCCATCTCTGTTATAAACTATTGTCAAACAAAACTTACATCAGCATGCTTAAAACATGTATCATCAGCAATGGTCATATGGTCATTTACTACTTGTCGCGTTATTCGGATAACGAGAAACACTATAATTGTCGAAATATGTTTTACCGAAAAATTTCCAGAAAACACTAGTTGATATAAACAACATTTGTTTGCTTTTTTTCTGTCAGTTTATTCCGTACGATGTCTGACATTTTTATTTGAATGTGTATGTGTTTTTTTTTTTTTTTTTTTGGTTGCTTTTGTCAATTTACTCCGCATAATGTATTAGTATGTTGTAATTTGTGTTTGAATGTGTATATGTTTTTATTTGCTTTGTTTTGATTTGCTTCTGTCAGCTTACTCTGCTTCATGTATTAGTACATTTTGATTTTTGTTTGTGAGTGTATGCGTGTTTTTGTTGCTTCTGTCAGTTTATTCCGCACCATTGTAATTGTGTGTGTGTGTATACTAATCATTTACTCCTTTTTCACTGTATCCGTCTGTTTATATATCTTCTCTCTCTCTCTCTCTCTCTCTCTCTCTCTCTCTCTCTCTCTCTCTCTCTCTCTCTCTCTCTCCTCTCATGTTGTATAATTCAGTCAGAATTCTAAATTTTAAAAAAATCTTCCTCAGATCGTTTAAATTTCAAGTTTTCCTCTCATACAAAATTCCACGATTCTTTGTTTTCCCTTATTCTTTCCGATAAGCACAGCCTCGACCTAGCCAGCCTGTATCACTTTGTGCAGTTTAATTTATGTGATTAAAAATAAAAAAAAAGGGAAAAAGCAGAAACTGTTAAGAAAGAAAGAAAGAAGCAAAGACACACATAGACAACAGGAAAGTAGCAAAAATTGACAGACTCACACCGGAGAATCCAACTATTCATTTTTCTTTCATAATTCACGCTTGCAGCGAGGCGATAACGTCGTTCGTATGGTCACTGCTTCCATCACCAAGTGATCATATCACTTCTAATTGTGTATGTTGTGTTGCCAAGCTTGCTTGCTTCCGTCCGTTCGCCCGTTCTTTCTACCTTCCTTCCTAACGTCCGTCCGTCCGTCTTTCCTTCCTTCTGGCCTATCTCCCTCGATACTTCCTTCCTCTCTTTCGTCGTTCCTTCCTCTCTCCCTCCCTACTTCCTTCCATCCATCCTTTCGTCCGCGCGTCCCTTCCTTCATTACATTCGTCCGTTCTTTCTTTCATTCATTCTTTCCTTCCGTCTGTATGTCGTTCTTTCTTACGAGTGCCTAATATTTACCTATTTCTATTTATTATTTACAACACACAGACTTCGATTTCCCTATTTGTATTTATTTATACGTCTACACATCAGCAGTTTATGTTACAACGTGACGGCAAGAACTTATTAAAAACACTGGATGTTTATTCTCATGTAACACAATTCTGCAAGACCATCATAATCAAAATTACAATCTCTACACGAACATCTGATGATATTATGATCTTTTGCATCATTTTGGTTTTATCAACATATTTATAGCTAAGCTACGGCATTAGTTATGGCGTTGCGGGAATAAAGACCTAACGCTCCGGTGGCCAGTTTGATTGAATTTTACCAAGAAAATGGGGTAATCGGGTTTTCTTAACAGTAACTGACCTGGTGAAATTGTCATCTTAATGACTCCCTAGCCCAAAGGTTGGACTTAATTTCCCCACTTTGTGTGACTGTGACGTCTGGACGTAGTGGTCAGCTTTCGTCTTTATTTTCTGCAGTCAAAATCTTGACATTTTTCAGGAATTTTCCCACAGTCACGGGGAAAGAAATACAGGGGAAAAAAACGTGAATAAGGGAAGTACATTGATCTTTGGAATAAGGGAAACACGTGGTTCTTTGTAACTGTTAACGACGTAATACGACTGTTATTAACAGTGGAGTAGTAGTCACAAGAGATAAAAAAAAAAAAGAATGCCTCCAAGAATGTCGCACGAGGGGCGTTCAGAAAGTAATGCACCACATCGTTTTTCTCAGGAGCTGTTTATTCAAAAAGCATGAAATTTATACACAATATACATGGATATGTCATGTAAACATCGGTATTATTCAACATATTCCCCATCATTTTGTACGGCTTTATGCCAGCGTGAAACAAGTGCATGTATTCCTAGCCCGTACCAGATTTTGTCTTGATCATGTAGCCATTTCTTCGCTGCATGAATCACTCCTTCATCATCTTCAAACCTTGTCCCACGGAGTGCATCTTTAAGTGGACCAAATAGATGAAAATCAGAGGGTGCCAAATCGGGACTATAGGGTGGATGGGGTAGTACAGTACAACCCAATTTGGTGATTGCTTCCCGTGTTGCCAGATGTCACGTGGGTCTTTATATCATTAAATTACCTACATCTTCTTCCTATTCTCTCACCCAAACCGTTTTATTTTATTATCTTTCCTTACTTGTTTTTCCTGTATTTTTTCGCATCACTCGTTGCGAAAAATATATTTCTTTCCCATCATCGTTTTTCTTTCTCATACTGACTAGTAACCTTATTGCGTCAGATGTCAGTCGCGCAGGTAAGACGGGAATGTGCGATAAATTTGTTTCGCTGGACATAGAGCAGACTTTTGTCTTACATTCGCACCTGTCACGCGCGGGGGTTTTCCGGGCTGAACGCTTAAGCAGGAGCGAATATTTACAACCTTATAGTCGCAGTAGCAGACGGTTGTCTGAGATTTTGAAACTGACACGCGTACATCTTGGTCAGTAGGTGGCAGTTACGACATGTTAGGTGTTAAACGTATCGTTTAAGCCGGAAAGGGGAGAGCATTTCGTTCTACGAAATAGTTCATCCTTTGTCTGATTTTAAGATATTGGCCCGAGTTTGAAACTTTAATTTCATTCTCGCTCCTATATTCGCAGTAGACAGGTTGTTCGAAACAGAATAGCTGTTAGCGAAGTTTCTCAGTTTGTTTCGGCAATTTGTCGAACTTCTAGACTTCCTTAAATATTCAGCATATAATTCTTAAGTTGTGCGACTACCTGTAGTTCTGTGTGAGGATAATATATATTAATATCTTTGTATTTTGTGAAATGATAAAGTGTTAAGTCGCTTATTTCATATTTTCACTTAGTTAGATTTTGCGCAGAGTGCCAAATTTATATAGTCTGTATTATTTTCTAGTGACGTGTTTCAGTGGATAGCAGAATAAATTATATCTTAGCTTACGAAACAATAATGTAGCTATAATGAAAGTTAATTTTACTGCTAAATAATCAGACCGAGATTCATATTTTTCTAAACTAACTTATAAATGCTAGAAGCCTCATGAGATGTTGACGGAATACGCACGTGTTCCTAAATTCATGAGGATTTATGATTTTTTTAAAATATAACTTATCTCACGGGAAGTTTTAATAATTCATACGTCAAGCCATGTCATAGGCCTGTGCCGTATGATATGTAAGCTCTCTTACACGAAGTCCATATTCTGTCTAGTATATAGTCTGTTGTTTTGTTCTTCTTATTCCGTCCATTTCTCGGGGGTGAACCCAAAAACTTTGCAGGGCGTTTTAGTAATACAGGACGATAATTGTGAGAAGAAGAATCGACAT
Organism: Oreohelix idahoensis; assembly: GCA_024509875.1. Classification (NCBI taxonomy): domain Eukaryota; kingdom Metazoa; phylum Mollusca; class Gastropoda; order Stylommatophora; family Oreohelicidae; genus Oreohelix; species Oreohelix idahoensis. Next base: position 16,735 of record JAMPIV010000303.1, on the reverse strand, counting down.
TTCCGTCTCTTTCACGCGTGGGCGTTTTTTTTTTCCACAAGTCCAACTCGTCTTGAAAGTTGCCTAATGCCCTCAGAGATAGACAGTTACATACAAATCCACCCAACGGTTTTCCTACAGGACTAGGAAAATATATATTGGGGTTTTGAGCTCCAGTTCATAATTGCTCACACACTAATTTAAATGTATCTGCTGCCTGGCGGCCGAGAATACTTGCAAGAACTAACCTTTTACATTTCCAAACACCATTGAACGAGTGGGATAGTGAACCAAGACTATCTGTTGCAGCCTAGCAGTTGTTCATCTGGTCATCTTTTCCACATTAAGGGAAGTCCATCGTGCTGTTCCTTTTTTTTGTTCTTCGGAACTCTGTGTGTGCCCGTTTAAACTTGTTATCAAAACATGATCAATCAGTGCCATTACGAAGTCCATCTACACAGTATTTATACTGGATGACAGCGAACGCTCCCCCGCAAACAGTGGACGATAAACATGTATTTGTTAGAGCAGGGATTCGCTTTTATCCAAAGAATTCCACGATATCACTGTAAGGAAGAAGTGTCCCTAAAGTGTTTGTCCGCCAGAACGCTCCGGTGCACAACCATCAACGTTTTTAGGTAAAGGGTCGAGAGAACCGAGTGAAAGTGACGGAAGGATGTTTTCGTTGGTTTAATGCAATCATTCTTTATTTTGTACATTTTTCATGAAGAAAGATTTTGCCTGCACTTAACTGTAATTGTTACTTCCTAGTATTAGTATTACTGCTGATCATAACGTCAGTTCCTTACCTTCTAGAAACGGGGGACAACTTTAGACCCTAACACATATGTATCTCTAATTCTTTGGGCCTTCATCTGCTCATCTACCTAAACGGGGTCTTGTGGGCTTTAACACCTTAGAGTTTAGGGGCATTACGGGGCTATCATCCTACCTGTGGCATTCTTCTTGGATTTTTATGACGATTTTGTATATGTTTTCTTTTGATGTAAAAATCTTTATATGTTGTGTCGTATAGTTTAATAAAGTATATGTTAAAATAACACTTACCACATAAATTAAATCAGTGTGCATGGTCAGTCTCGTATCAAAATAAATATAATGTCAATTGTGATACGTTTCACTCCGTCTGTGTCGTTTACCTGTCGTCACGTGTATGTGCCCGTTGCCGTGAATAAGTACGATTGAGATATGATTTAATATATATATCTGTGTTTATTTAGACTGTATGACGCCTTTAAAAAAAAACGGGTCGTTAGGAAGATAGGGTCGAGAGAGAGCAGATTATATACGATTCTCAACGAGGCCAGCTTTCTATTATCACCATTTTCTATCATCTCAACGTTGGGGAAATTTCTATTTGCCTGTTTTTCACCAGCTATCCACTGTGACTATCACACGCATTCCAACCTATTCTGAAGGGGACCCACAAAACCTAGTCTTATTTACTCATATCTTAAATCTACGAACATAATGGGCGCTGTCTATTACACGGGCATTTTTTGAACTTTGAATTGGAGAGTCGAGTACAGACCAAATGTGGCCCTCGTCTATCTGGTAATTTGAACTTAAGATTCTTTATTCTGAAATAGTGCTAAGAGTGTGGATTGTTCAGAGTGAGTTGTGTTATCTTTCTTAAAATTAATTTATCCCCTAGACTAACTTTCTGTTTACGGGGCGTGCTGACAACAACCCACACAAAAACTGATAAGTTTTTTACCACAGCATTAAGAAAGCCATTATACATTTTGGTTTCACAGGTTGATTTTGTCAGGAATACCACGTTAATTACACTGATTTTGTAATACATAAACGTTGGTCTAAAGTTTATGTGACTGTGTACGCTAACATTCTACAAGGTTTATGATCAGCAGGTAGGTCGTCCCTTGAACTAAAGTTAAAGCGACCGTGCGTTTCGGGACTATTTGTCCAGATTAATTGCCACCCTAAACCCCTAACTGTACTTCAGGGGGACGGAAAACTTGTTAGTGGATTTTTAAATAAACGGGATTATTTTTCTATGTAATTTTTGCATAAATTAAATTTAATTTTGCTTCCCACTGTAGAAGACAACTTAATTTTTTTCAGGGAGTGTAATCTCTACAACTACCATTTAGTTGGCGTAGTCGTGTTTTGCGATTAGGTTGCTTTATTGCCGATTAATTAGCAGCGATAGTTAGAATGATTTTTAATTTTTGGAGGAGGATTATCCCAGGGTTAAGTATATAATCTTTTGATTTTGGTAAATTTTATATATCGTAAGATGGTAGGGAACCAGTGTTACCCTTATTCTTATCTTTTTCTCGTCTACGTCTCAGCCATACTGATTTAATATTGGCAGAAAGGGCACGAAACTGAGACAACTCCTCAGAGAGGAAGCGAGGGACAAGAGGGATGGACGGCGACGAAGCGAAAGCTTTCGTCAGGGACGAACTGGGAGAGATATGATCGCGGTCAGCACAGAAGGAAAAAGCAGCGGAGAGGAAAAGAAGAAGCAGAACCCGGCTATTACAGCAGAAATGAAGATAGACGACAGGAAATGGAAATTCGCTAGGATGCAGCGATGAGGAGAAGGAGAAGGAGAGAGACAACATGAGTTGGCTCTTAAAGCTCTAGAAGTCCAATGTCGTGGTGCTGCTTCTACCTCCAGCAATGGAGAGTCTTCTCCTCATTCTTCCTTAACTGATCCTTCTAACAGTCAATCTCTTCACCTCACTGCTATGTCTTTTCGCTCGCAATCTTTCCTTGTCCAAATGAGAAGATTGACACTTGGCTAGAAAAATTTGAGAAAAAATTGCAACTTGTACGGGTTAGAGAGGTCGCGTTGGAATATGAAACTTTCCCAGGCACTAAAAGGTTCTGCTTATGATGTTTATTCTAAGCTGGAAAGTAGCCAACAAGACGACTACGATGTGTTGAAGAAAGCGTTACTGGAGCGCTTTGAAATGAACGCTCGAAAATTTTTGCAACTGTTTCGCAACAGCCGGAAAGAGAATTCTGAAACTTTTCAGCAGTTCTCGTCTCGTTTGAAGGGTTATCTGACAAAGTGCGTAGAGCTCTCGCAGCTCCCCTCTACCTATGAAGGTTTGGAGGAATTTGTTTTAACAGAACAAATAAAGAACACATTGTCTGCTGATACCCGGAGATTTCTCGCTGAGCAGGGGGCAGAAAAACTTGAAGACATTTTGGAAAAGTCTGAGCGTTATCACAATGCGCTGGCTGAACTACCGGCCACAAAGCGGAAACCGACAGAGGAGCATTTTCGAAAACATAACCTAGAGCAATCTTCTCAGGCTTCTAACCAAAACAACCACAGAGAAACTGGACCTCAAAACCCCCCTCCTGAAAAGTCCAAGTTCTACAAGAACAAGTACCCCAACCACCCCAAACAGTCTGATCAACCCGACCGCCCTACATGGCAGCGTAGCCAGAAAGGACAAGGTGGCAAAGGGAGAACCCCTGAGCACGGGACATATGATCAGACCGAGCACACCGAGCCTAAACGCATCGGATGCTTATTAACAGTCTCGCAAGGCGGAATTATTGACAGTGATTCCCAACCTGTTGGGGATAGACCCTCAACGCGAGGTACTGTTACTTTGAACGGTTCTAAAACTTCTTGCTTATTTGACACGGGGCTTTCTTATGATTGCATTGTTGCCAGAAACCTGGTTAAACCCGGTCAAGAGACAGGAGAGACCGTCAAACTTTGTGGAGTTCGTAAGAGTGATGCACCTACAGCGCTTCCCATCGCATTGGTGGAGATACACTCTGACTTTGTCAGAGGTGTGATCAAAGCGGCTGTTATGGATGATCCCATCTACCCAGTCATACTTGGCGGGAGATACGTGTGTATTGGGAAACCGCAAGAGCCGATTGTGGCAGCAGTAACTACAAGAGGGCAAACCAAGAAGGAACGGGAGCCTGCGCCTAATTTGTTACCTATGGAACTTAAAGAAGCGCAATACAAGGACCCTACTTGGGCACCCTGCTTTAGGAAACTGCCCATGGCTAAGGAACCCAAACAGCACGGGGACATTTTTTCTAAGGATGGAGGCGTACTTTATGGCAGCACGGGCAAGCCTGACCAAGGTTACAACGAGGTCCTAGTACAGAAACAGTACAGAAGCCAAATCGTAGAAATGGGGAACTCTCGTCCCTTTGGCGGACATATGGGACAGAGCGGCACGAACCAACGGTATAACCACTCATTATTGGTGGCCAGGAGTAAATACTGATATTATCAGATATGTCAAATCCTGTGCCCAGTGCCAACGTGTGCCACCCAAGCAACGGAGCACCCCCCAGTCTCTTTGGGTGAAATGCCAATAATGGGAACACCATTCGAACGGGTTGTGATCGACATTTTAGGGCCTTTCGAAAGGACTAAAAGAAGGAACAGGTTTATCCTGACCTAGTCGATACATGCACTTTATGGGCAGAAGCTATCCCGCTAACATGCGCAGATGCCAAGCATGTCGCAGAAGCCCTCGTGCAGATTTTCACTCGGTTGGGATTCCCTCAGCAAGTGTTGACGGATAATGGATCTCCATACCGAAACCTGTTGATGGATGAGATCGTTAAGATCTTGAGGACCCTGCACATCCACACTAAGCCATATACTCCGGCCGGAAATGGGCTCGTGGAACGTGCTAATGGAAACCTCACCATGATGCTAAGTAAAACTGGCCACAGTGAAACTGAAGATTGGGACCTTTGTGTATTCCTGCAGCGTTTATTGGCTACAGAGAATCTCCTCATACTTCCATAGGATAATTCCGCCAGCTACGATTCTATTTCGGCAGACCCATTATTAGGGCCCGCTTGAAGTCCTTACTTCAAAGTCTCTGACAGACGAGAAGGCGGATGAGGACAGTTGTTCTCAGCAAGTAAATATGTGTCGGTTTTAAAGGGAAAGGTTTGAAACTAGGGTGGGACCTGTAGCAACGACTAACTTTTAATAAGCGAGCACGCACAAAGCACGCTAACCGATACAGGAAATAGTCGCGAAAGAGAAAGAACTGAATAGCAGTATGAAGCAGGAGGAGAGAGAAGAAAAGTTTGGTGTTATCTCCCTACGGTAACAACCAAACTGAAAGATCGGGATGGCAAGGGCCGTTACCGTCCTGAAAAAATCGATTTTCTAAGGCTAACTACCAGATCTCTATTGAAGGAAAGGAGAAGGTTTTCCATTTTAAATCTCTTAAATGAGATACTTGGAAAGAACCGGTGGACCAAACTCCGACCATCTCCTGACGATCGCCAAAGCTGACGAAGATGATGATAGTGGGCAGGGATATTCCACGCTATCACAGGAAATCTTTCTAAAAAATGTCAGAACGCGGCGACGCTCTTTCAAGCGCGCGATGGGAGACATTCCAAAGGAAGGAAACTTCGGGACAGACTTCATTGAGTAGGAATTGGAGAGAGAGATGGAGTGGGAAGATGAGAGAAGGAAGAGACAGACACCCGAAGCACGGTTATAGGATCTTTTAATTCCATAAACGTAGACATGGGAGTGCTTCCATATTCTTAAGGGGGGGACGTCATGTCACGTGTGTCTTTTATATCATTAAATTACTAACATCTTCTTCCTATTCTCTCACCCAACCGTTTTATTTTATTATCTTTCCTTACCTTGTATTTCCTTGTATTTTTTCGCAATCACTCGTTGCGAAAAAGCTCTATCTTTCAATCCATTATCGTTTTTTCTTTCTCATACTGACTAGTAACTTATTGCGTCAGATGTCAGTCGTCGGAGGTAATAAGACGGGGAATGTTGCGAAACATTCGTTTCGCTGGACATAGAGCAGAACTTTTTGTTGTCTACATTCGCACCTGTCACGCGCGGGTTTTTTCCGGGCTGAACGCTTTAAGCAGGAGCGAATATTTTACACCTCTTATAAGTCGCAGCTAGCGGGAGTAGCAGACGGTTGTCTGAGGATTATGAAAATGACACGGCGTACATCGTGGTCCGTGGTGGCAGTAGTTACGGACATGATTAGGTTGTTTAAACTTCCCATATCGTTTAAGCCGGAAAGGGTGAGAGGCATTTTTCGTTCTACGTAAACTAGTTACTTCCTTTGGTCTGATTTTAAGAAGATATTGGCCCGAGTTTGAAACTTTAATTTCATTCTCTCGCTCCTATATTCGCAGTAGACAGGGTGGTTCGAAACAGAATCGCCCTGTTAGCGAAGTTTCTCAGTTTGTATTCTGCACTTTGTCGACCTTCTAGACTTCCATAAATAGTACAGCATATAATTCTTAAGTTGTGCGAAGCTACATGTAGTTTGTGTGAGCGTTAATATATTTTATCTATGAATTTTGTGAAATGATAAAGTAGTTTAAGTCGCTTTATTTCATATTTTCACTAGTTAGATTTAGGCGCAGAGGTGTTAGTTGGATTCAGCAGTGTGCCCAAATTTTATCTTCTGTATTCATTGTCTAGTTGGACGCGTATTTCAGTGGGATAGAAGCAGAAATATTCTTAATTTTCTAGCATTTAAACAATTAATGTAGCTATAATGAAGAGTTAATTTTACTGCTAAAATAATCAGACGAGATTTCATATTTTTCTAAACTAACTTATAAAAGCTTAGAAGCCTCATGAGATGTTGACGGAAATACGCACGTGTTCCCTAAAATTCATGAGGATTTATGATTTTTTTAAAATATAACTTATCTCACGGGAAGTTTTAATAATAATAAGTCAAGCTGTAGGCTTGCCGTTTAATATGTAAGATCTTAACGAGTACATATTCTGTATAGTATATTGTCATGTTGTTTTTTTCTTCATTCAGTCATACTCTGGGGGTGAAACCAAACTTGCTGGCGTTTAGTAAAAAGGACATACTTGTGAGAAGCATAGCCCATTTTCCTATCTTAAACCACGTTCGGGGTTTTTTTTTCAAGTTAACCATCGTTCTGGACAGTGCATATTGCCATCAGAGATAGACAGTAAGTAATACAAATCCCACCAACGGTTCCTATAAGAGACTAGAAATATATATTGGGCTTTTGAGCCAGGTCATATGGCTCAACAAATTTACAATGTATATGCTGCCTGGCGGCATGGAGTATAAATTGCAAGAACTACATTTTCATTTCAACACATATTGAAAGAGAGGATAGTGAACCAAGACTATCTGTTGAGGAGCCGGTTGTTCACTGGTCATTCTTTTCCAATATTAAGGGTAATCCTCGTGTTTTTATTTTTTATCTTCGGAACTCTCTGTGTGCCCCGTTTAAATTGCTTATCAAACCATGATCAAAGTGACATTAAAAGTAAATTCTAAAGTTTAACTGTGTGAAGCGAACGCTCCCCGGAAAACAGTGGTAACGACAACCGTGTATTATGTCGAGCTGGTGATTGCTGTTTCTCCAAAGAATTCAGAATCACTGTATGGAGGACAGTGTCCTAAGGTTGCGCCAGACGGTGCAACAACATCAAGGTCTTTTTAGGTAAGGGTTGAGAGATCAACGAGGTGAAAGTGACGGAAGGTTGTTCGTTTGGTTTATATGCATTCAATCTTTTTTTGTAATTTTTTCCTGAAGAAAGATTTGCTGTCTTAATGTAATTGTTCCTTTTAGAATAGCTACTGCTGTTCATAAGTCAGTTCTTACCTTCTAGAAAAGGGGACAACATTACGACCTAACCATATGTATCTCTAATTCTTTGGGTAACATCATCTGTCATTCCTAACGGGGCTGAGGGCTAAAACCTCGGAGTTAAGGGCATAAGGGGGCTTATCATCTTGTAGCATTTTCTTGCTTTTTATGACTATGTTGTATATGTTTTCTTTTGATTGTAAAATTTATTATGTTGTGACGTAAGTTTAATAAATGCTAAAATAAACGTTACACATAAATTAAATCAGAGTGCTGGTCTAGCTCGTTCAAATACATATAATTTCATTGTGCTAGATTCCCACGTTCTGTGTGATTACCTGTCGTCACGTGTAGTGTATGTGCGTTGCCCTTATGAGGGTAGATTCGAGATATATTAATATTTTATATCTGTGTTTAGACTGTCTGACGCTTTATAAAAAACGGTTCCGTAGAAGATAGGTGAAGATAGCGAGAGAAGATTATCACGATTTCTCATAGAAAGCTTCTATATCCACATTCTATCCTCTTCAGTGGGCGAAATTCTATTGTTTTTATTTACCAGCTCTCACAGTGGACTATCACGCACTCCAACCTATTCTGAAGGGACCAACCCTAGTCTTAATACTCCTCTCTAAAAATCTTACGACAAACTGGGCGCTCGTCTATCGGGATTTTTGGCCTTTGAAATCGGACGACGCGTCCGACAAAATGAGGACTCGTCTCTCTGGGACTTTGAAACTTTAAAGATTCTTTATTCTGAAAATAGACGTAGGCAGTTGTGATAGGTCTTGTGAGTTGTGTATCTTTTTAAAAATAATTTATCCCTAGAATAACGAATCTGTTTTACGGGCGTGGCTGACCACACAAACTGATAAGTTTTTTCCACAGCATTAAGACGCATTATCACATTTGAGTTTACATGTAGATTTTGTTCGGGGAATTTACATGTTAATTAATGATTTTGTAATACTATAACCGGCTGGTAAAGTCTTAGTGCGTGTCTCACATTCACAAGGGTTCTGAAAGCAGGAAGGTGTATGAACTAAAAGTTCAGGCGTGCGCTTTCGGGACTATTTGTCCAGATTAATTGCCTCCCTCACCTAACTGTTCTTCAGGGGCGAAAATTGATAGTGGATTTTTAAAAATTCAAGGGATTATTTTTTTCTCTGTAATTTTTGCAATAATTATTTTGCTTCCACTGTAGAGAAATTATTTTTTTCAGGGAGTTAATCTTAAACTACCATTTAGTTGGCGTAGGTGGTCTTGTTTTGCATTAGGTGCTTTATTTTGCCGATAATAGCAGCGATAGTTTTAGATTTTTTTATTTTTGGAGGAGGTATCCCAGGGTTAAGTATCATCATCTATTTGAATTTTGGTAACTTTTTTCTCGTAAGTGGTAGGAAAACCAGTGTATCCTTTTCTTATCTTTTTCTCGTCCACGTCTCAGCACTGATTTACATATATGGCTCTAGAAAGGTGCGAAACTGAGACAAACTCCTCAGAGAGGAAGCGAGACAAGAGGGACTGGACGGAAGACGAAGCGAAAGCTTTTCGTCAGGGACGAACTTTGAGAGATATGATGCGGAGCAGAAAGAAAGAAAAAGCACGGAGAGGAGGCGAGAAATGAAGCCAGACGGAGAGCTAAAAGAAAGCGGAATTACTCGTCTAACCAGCTCAGATAGACGATGGAAATGGAATTTCGCAGATTCAGCATAGAGGATGCAGCATGGGGAGAAGACTTGAGAAAAGAGAGAAAGAAACAGACAACATGAGTTGGCTCTTAAAAGCTCTAGAACTTCAAACGATCGTGGTGCTGCTACTCTACCCGACCAGCAATGGAGAGTTTTCTCCTCTCATTCCTCCTTAACTGATCCTTCTAAACAGTCAATCTCTTTTTCACCTCACTGCTATGTCTTTATCTTCGCTAGAATCTTTTCCCTTGTCCAAATGAGAAGATTTACACTTGGCTTAGAAAAAATTTGAGAAAATTTGCAACTCTGTATCGGTTAAGAGAGGTCGCGTTTGGAGACATATGAAACTTTCCCAGGCCCTAAAAAGGTTCTGCTTATGATGTTTATTTCTAAGCTGGAAGTAGCCAACAAGACGACTACGATGTCTGTTGAAGAAATGCGTTACTGGAGCGCTTTGAAAGAAAATGAACGCTCGCAAATTTTTGGCAACTGTTTTCGCAACAGCCGGAAAGAGAAATTCTGAAACTTTTCAGCAGTTCTCGATCTCGTTCTGAAGGGTTATCTGACAAAGTGCCTAGAGCTCTCGCCAGCTCCCCCTCTACCTATGAAGGTCCATTCGAGGAATTTGTTTTAACAGAACAAAATAAAGAACAACATTGTCTGCTGATACCCGGAGATTTCTTTCTCCGCTGAAGCAGGGGGCAGAAAAACTTGAAGACATGTTACCCCCTCGAAGTCTGAGCGTTACCATAAAGCGCTGGATGAACTACCGGCCACAAAGCGGAAAACGACAGAGGAGCATTTTCGAAAACATAACCTAGAGCAATCTTCTCAGGCTTCTAACCAAAATAACCACAGAGAAACTGGACCTCAAAACCCCCCTCCTGAAAAAATCCAAGTTCTACCAAGAACAAGTACCCAAACCACACCCATACACAGTTCTGATCAACCCGGACCGCCCTACCATGGCTGCGTAGCCAGAAAGGGACAAGGGTGGCAAGGGGAGAACCCACTGAGCAACGGGGGACATATGATCAAGACGAGAACACCGAGCGAAACGCATTCGGATGCTTATTGCAGTCTCACGCAAGGCGGACTATTGTTGACTCAAGTGATTCCCAACCTGTTGGGGATAGACCCTCAACGCGGCTGGTACTGTTACTTTGAACGGTTCTCAAACTTCTTGCTTATTTGACACGGGGCTTTGGGCTTTCTTTCTATGATTGCAATTGTTGCCAGGAAACCCTGGAGTTAAACCGGTCAAGAGACAGCTGAGGAGATGACCGTCAAAACTTTGTGGAGTTCGTAAGAGTGATGCCCCTACAGCGCTTCCCATCGCATTGGTGGAGATACACTCTGACTTTGTCAGAGGCGTGAGCAAAGCGGCTGTTATGGATGATCCCATCTACCCAGTCATACTTGGCGGGAGATACGTGTGTATTGGGAAACCGGAAGAGCCGATTGTGGCAGCAGTAACTACAAGAGGGCAAACCAAGAAGGAACGGGAGCCTGCGCCTAATTTGTTACCTATGGAACATAAAGAAGCGCAATACAAGGACCCTACTTTGGCACCCTGCTTTAGGAAAACTGCCACATGGATAACGGAAACCCAAAACAGCTACGGGGACATTTTTTTCTAAGGATGGCGGTACTGTTATCGCAGAACGGGCAAGCCCTGATCAACGGTTACAACGGTTTACAACCAGTCCTAGTACCGAAACAGTACAGAAGCCAACCATTCCTAGAATTGGGGGGCACTCTCTTCCCTTCAGCGGACATATGGGAGACAGAAACGCACAAAAAAACAAACGGCTAACCCACTCATTATTGGTGGCCAGGACGTAAATTACTGATGTTATCAGATAACGTCAAATCTCTGTGGCCCAGTGCCAACGTGTGCCACCAAGCAAACGAGCACCCCAGATGCTCTTTGGTTGCACTGCCAATAATGGGAACACCATTCGAGGGTGGTTTGTGCTCGGACATTTGTAGGGCCTTTCGAACGGACTAAACGAAGGAACCAGGTTTATCCTGACCCTTTAGTCGATACATGCACTTTATGGGCAGAAGCTATCCCGCTAACATGCGCAGATGCCAAGCATGTCGCAGAAGCCCTCGTGCAGATTTTCACTCGGTTGGGATTCCCTCAGCAAGTGCCGACGGATAACGGCTCTCCATACCGAAACCTGTTGATGGACGAGATCGTTAAGATCTTGAGGACCCAGCACATCCACACTAAGCCATATACTCCGGCCGGAAATGGGCTCGTGGAACGTGCTAATGGGAAACCTCAACATGATGATAAGTAAAATGGCACAAGTGAAACCTGGAAGATAGGGGACCTTTGTATTCCTGCAGCGTTATTTGGCTACAGAGAATCTCTCATACTTCATAGGATTTCCGCCAAGCTACGCTTTTACATCGGCAGCCATTCAGGCCCGCTTGAAGCCTTACTTCAGTCTCTGGCAGACGAGAAGGCGGATTGTGACAGTTGTCTCAGCAAGGGTAAATATGTTGTCGGTTTTAAAAGGAAAAGGATGAAAAACTAGGGTGGGAGCTAGCAACGACTAACTTTAAGCGAGACGCACCCACAAAGCACGTAAACGATACAGGAAAGTCGCGGAAAGAAAGCGACCTAGAAGCGGAGAGCCCGTTTTGTGTGTTATCCCTACGGTAAAACAACCACTGAAGCTGGATGTCGTAAGGGCCGTTTCCGTCCTGAAAAAGATTTTTAAGGTAACTACCAGATATATATTCAAGGAATGGGAGAAGGTTTTCCCTTTAAATCTTTAAAGATGATACTTGGAAAGCCGGTGCCGACCTCCGACCATTCCTGACGATCGCCAGAGCTGCCGAAGATGTGATAGTGGCAGGGCAATTCCCCCGCTATAACCCAGGAAAAATCTTTCAAAAAATGTCAGAAGCGGCGACGCTCTTTCAAGCGGCATGGGAGACATTCCAAAGGAAGGAACAGTCGGGACAGGGGGACTGCATGAGTGGAATTGGAGAGAGATGGAAGGGGGAAGCTGAGAAGGTGAGCGACAGACCCCCGAAGCACGGTTATAGGAAATATACATTCCATTAACGTAGACATGGAGTGCTTCCCTTCTTAATGGGGGACGTCCTGTTCCGTGGGTCCTTTAACTCATTCAATTCCTACATCTTTCATCTATTCATCTCACCCTCACCGTTTTCATTTATTATTTTCCTTACTTGTTTTTTCTGTCTTTTTTCGCAACACTCGTTGCGCAAAATAACTTTTATCCTTATCGTTTTTCTATCCTCTAAGACTAGTTAACTTATAGGTCAGATGTCAGTCGCGAGGTAAGCCGCGGAAAGTGCGAAAAATTCGTTTCGTGGACCATAGGCAGACTTTTGTTACATTCGCCCCGTCACGCGCGGGTTTTCCGGGGCTGCTGAAACGCTAAGCAGGAGCGAATCTTTCCCCTTTTCGTCGCAGTAGTCGCCGACGGTTGTCAGCGAATTTGAAATGACACGCGTACATCTTGGTCAGTTACTGGTGGCAGTTACGCACATGATAGGTGATAAACCGTTAGTTTAAGCGCAAGGGGAGAGGGGAGAGCATTTCGTTCTACCGAAAATAGTTTATCCTTTGTTTGATTTTAAATAATATTGGCCGAGTTTGAAACTTTAATATCATTCTCTCTCCTATATTTCGCAGTTGACAGGTTGTTCGAAAAGAATAGCTGTTCGCGAAGATTCTCAGTTTGATTTCGTCAATTTGTCGAACTTCTTAGACTTCCTTAACTATTCAGATATAATTCTTAAGTTGTGCGCTACCTGTGTTCGTGTGAGGAACTATATATTATATCTAGGATTTTGCTGAATTGATAAAGTGTTAAGGCGCTTTTTTCATATTTTCCACTAGTTTGATTTTGCGCAGGGCAGAGTGCCAAATTTATATCGTCTGTATTATTTTTAGTGAACGCGTTTCAGTGGGGAAAGCGAAATATTATAATGTCTAGCATTATAACAATAGTTAGCTATAATGAAGTTACTTTTACTGCTAAATAATCAGACGAGATCTATTTTTCTAAACTAATTATAAATGCTAGAAGCTCATGAGATGTTGACGGACTAATACGCAGTTGCGTGTTCCTAAATTCATGTGGGTTTCTGATTTTTTTTAAATATAACTTATCTCACGGGAAGTTTTAATAATATAGTCAAGCTGTCGGTCTTGCCGTTTAATATGTAAGATCTTAACGAGTACATATTCAGTATAGTATATTGTATGTGGTGTTTTCTTCATTCGTCTTTCTGGGGGTGAACCAACTTGCTGGGATTAGTTACAAGGGGACATACTTGTGAGGAAGCATAGAATTTCCTATCTTTAAACGTGGGGTTTTTTTTCAAGTAACATCGTAGACCGTGCATAGCCATCAGGCTAGACAGTAATACACTCACAAGGTTCTACAGACTAGAAATATATATTGGCTTTTGAGCAGATTCATATTGCTCACAAATTTAATTGAATATGCTGCTGGCGGCGAGAATCATAGCAAAGAACTAACATTTTACATTTCCCCACTATTTTTTTTTTTTTTTTTTTTTTTTTTTTTTTTCGTTACGCGCTAATCTGAGGCGAAAATCTCCAGGTTTATTACTTATTGTCTTATTGGACTATTGATTATACGTGAGTATCCTCTCTTATTACTTGTAACATGAGACAGGTTGTCCCTCGCCATTCAAGGCAAATACACGTCGGATTTATGGAGGTACCCATTGCAGCTGGGGTCGGCTCAGGAGCCGCCACTTCCCTGGTCGAGGGGACACATCCTTCAAATGTCCTCTGCCAGGTCACGAGTTCTTCATCAGTCCATATTCCGGGTCGACGCAAACTCACTCACAATGCCGTCGCCAGGGGTTTGATCCTGTTTACACGGTCGCCAGAGCGGTGTTGAACCCACTACGTAGCGCGGGCTCTCCAAATATGAAAGAGTGGATAGTGGATCCCAAGGACTATCTGTTGAGAGCAGTTGTCCATGGTCATTTTTCCAAATTAAGTGAATCTCGAGTTTTTTTTTTTTTCTTCGGAATCTGTGTGCCCGTTTAAATTGCTTTCAAACCTGATCAAAGTGACATTAAAAGTAAATCTCAAAGTTTTAACGGTGAATGCGAAAACGCTCCCGAAAAACGTGGAAGAAAACCTGTATTTGTAGAGCTGGGATTCGCTTATCCACGAATCCAGATTCTGTAGAGAAGTGTCTAGGTTGGCCAGACGGTGAAACACCATCCAAGATTTAGGTAGGGAGAGAGAACGAGTGAAAGTGACGAAGGATGTTCGTTGGTTTAAAGCATTCATTCTTTTTTTGTAATTTTTCTGAAGAAAGATTGTGCTTACTGTAATTGTTGTTTAGAATAGATATGCTGTCATAAGTCCAGTTTTCCTTCTCGACAGGGACAAATTAGGGACCTAACCATATGCATCTCTAATTTTTGGGCATCCTTGTCATCCTAAGGGGGCTGGTGGGTCTACCTAGAGTTAAGGGCATAAGGGGCTATCATTCTTGTAGCATTTTCTTGATTTTTTATGACTATTTGTATATGTTTTCTTTTGATGTAAAATTTATAATGGTGGGTGGGTGTAGGTATAATAAATAAATAACTGAATAACCCCCCTTTAATTTAATCAGTGTGCTGAGTCAGCTCGTTCAAATACATATACTTTCATTGTGATAGATTCCCAAGTCTGTGGTGTTACTGTGTCACGTGTATGTGCGTGCCCGAGTAGTAGAGCTATTATTATAATATATATCTGTGTTTTGACTGTCTGAGCCGTTAAAATCGGTCGTATAGAAGATAGAGTGAGAGAGAGACGATTATCTCGATTTCAAAGACAGCTTTATATCACTTCTTTATCTCACGTGGGGAAATTCTATTGTTTTTATCACCAGCTTCACTGTGACTATTCACGTTTCCAACTATTCTGAAGGACCAACTAGTCTTAATATCCTATTTAAAATAACGCCACCAGACTTGTGTAAGGTCGCGCATTGTGTGAAGGAGAAGAGGTCTGCTGGATTCTTGTACTGCCGAACTCTGCGAAAACGTTGATTGAGTTTTTTCAATGTCTTAATGTAAGCTTGCGAATTGATTGTCTCTCCTCTTGGCATAACGTCCACAAGAATCACACCTTCAATGTCCCAAAAGACAGTGATCATGACCTTTCCAGCTGAAGGAATTGTCTTGAATTTCTTTCTTCGTGGTGATTGCGGATGATGCCACTCCATTGACTGTCTTTTTGTCTCAGGTTCAAAATGATGTGCCCAGGTTTCGGTCACTGTAAGATTCTTAGCCAAAAAGTTCTCTCCATCAGCATTGAAACGCTCAACAATCAGAAGAAATTGCTTTCCTTTGCAATCGGTGGTCATTTGTGAGACTTCGAGGAACCCATCTTGCGCAAACCTTAGAAATCCGAGAGTTTTTATAACTGCATTTGCACTACCAATGCTGACTGACAGCTGTAAGGCCAATTGTTGAGTAGTGATTTTGCTTATCCGTAAGATATAATGCCTCAGCGCCATTTCAACATTTTCTGCGTTGGTGGCTAATGGCAGGAGTCGATACAGCGCGGCCGATCAAGCAGCTCCGTATCTCACTTCATGATTCTATGATTCTCTTGAAAAGCGATGACTGTACTCTGTCGACTGCAAAATTCATACACATCACATAGCGCTTGTGAATGTTACAAAAGTTTTTCATGCAACGAGAGAATTCTATCACTAATTTCGCTCTGCTTTAACGCCGTTGCTAGCACGTCCATTTCAAAGGTTTAGGGCAGCCGTTATTATTTGGCTAGTTGCGGTGCAATTTATTGCACCCAATTGGCACCATGCCATATTTGAATGTGCAAAATTTCAAGCTATCTTTCTGTTTTAGTGAGAAAACGATTGGGCATTATTTCTGAAGCCTTGTACAGAGCGACTAATAAGAGATTGTGACCAGGCTGGCATTTATCAAGTAAAACTCATTGCACAAAAAACTGGATACATGGAAGTTAGTGCGGTTCTGCAGGGGGAGGGGGGATTAGCGAGAGTGGCTCTATGTAGTAAGGAGCAAAAGAGCAAAGAAGATTAGTCGTGGGTTTAGTTCGGGTACATACAAGCGTGTTTGCAGACGTCCGAGATCATGTGACGGTTTAACCTATTCGCACAATATTTAATGTAACCTTTTACTAGTATGGCTTAATGGGTGTCAAACAAATTTTAGAACAAACTTTAGCGCAAGATTAGTTCGATAGGTTAACGATGAAAATCTTCGTTGATCAAGTTGGTTAGACACAAGGAACCTGTCATCAAAAATAGTCCCACAGCAAGACGTGTTTCGATCGTAAATTTTATTCTTTATTTTTGTTAGTTTTCAATACTTACAGGTGTTGTTCCAAATATATAAGTCCAGTGGTTCACAACTATTTT